>CAIGQQ010035826.1:4940817-4950943 GCA_903798035.1 Danio albolineatus | reverse complement strand
GATAGATAGATAGATAGATAGATAGATAGATAGATAGATAGATAGATAGATAGATTTGGAATTGAATATATATTATAATGAGTGAGTAATATGTAATAGGCATAGTAGCAAGAATGCACTGCATATAGCATAGACAACGAAAATGTCAACTAAATCTTCAATACTGGAGTAAAAACTTAATTATCCAATTTTTGGCTATCATTAAATCTATTCAAGAGCATTTAAATACTTTCAAAAGCAGCATCAAGTGACATTTACTCTTACCTGGGATGTTTAAGTCCACCAGTGATGGTCAGTGGAAACTCCTGGCTCCCCTAGTAGTGTGTGTGTTTGCCTGTGCTGATGGGAGCTCTGTCATTGGGATGGGTATGTAGTGGGTGACTTTAGTTAACGGCCAGCACATCTACACTAAGAGCTGCTACTGGTGACAAGGTGGGGCTACATGGAGAAGCTGAGTGGTGAAAGTGGGCAGATGAGGTCTTAAAGAGACAGTAGTGCTCATATTGTCATTTGGTATGTGTTCAGACAAAACAAATATGTCTTCACGTGCATTATGTTATTTGCTGTTTGTTTACATTACCTGGGCTTGCATACACAAAGCAGGAGTTACAATGGCTGTCAATAATTGATTAAATTGGAAAGCTTTTCCGTGTAGTGCTTTGTCAACACTTTTTATATGAAGCATTTTGCGTGGTGTTAATTGTGCTGTTATTCACAAGCATATTTGTGCTAAATTTGTTGATCAAAACATGGCTGCTTGATTTATATCACAGATGCATTCAGATTTAAAATATTAAAGGGTTAGTTCACGAAAAAATGTAAATTCTGTCATTTATTACTCACTTTCATGTTGACTTCTGAACACAATTCAAGATTTGATATGATATGATGATATTAATATGATTTTAAATGAAATCCTAGAGCTTCTCATCCTCCATAGACACAGACAGGCCCGAAATGTAAAAAAAAAATTGTTCACCAACATTCCTATACCAATATTGATGCTTTAATGTCACAATGCTAACTTGCTAACCCTCAATACGCTGCCCACAGTAAACGCAACATAACTTGAGGTAAAAGACAAAGTAGTTTTAAAAAAAAAATTGGCACACAAATGTGCTCTTGTAGCTTTTCTATGTCTATCTTTTCTTTTTCTATAATCATTGAGGCATATCTGACAACATACAGTAAACCAAAAAGAATAAAAATAATAATTAGTAAATGCATTCATCAGGAGCTGTTTCATTGTAAACAAACAGTAGAAACGGACAGTAAATTTTTTTTTAAAATAATTATTATTATTTACAAAGATAGAATAAATAGAAAAGGCTGCATATAAGTTAGCAAACAGTTTAGCGTGTTAAAATTAATAGCTATTATAAATTGAATGAAGTTGTCAAATCTCATTAACCTTTTTTTCATTTTATAATTTAAACATTCTGATTAAAGAGCAGCGAATGAATTTCTCATTTAGATTTTTCATTTGATTGCATTAAATAACAGAGGTGTCGATTTAAAAATGCTTACGAGATTGCTTTCCTAACTTTTTATGCTTATTTAAGACAAAATTTGTTGTGTTTAAACGAAAACCCACCAAGGTCGCCGTGTTTAGATGGTATTATGTGTATATGTCTGTTCAAACACGGACCCGAAATCTAGAGTGTCCACTTTCGCTCCGCTTCAAATCGCGTGTACAGAATTTGTTTCGAAAACATTATCGATTTATCACTATGGAGCACGTCTGACAGTCACGCACCGCTACATGAACTGACTGTTTTAAGGATCGCATTGGAGGGGTAATGGGGCCTGTAATGGAGAGGAAGGGAATCCCGCCGTTTTAAAATTTATTTCAAAGTGTTTTCATGCCTAAATGAAATGAAAGCACAGAAAAGATTCACATTTAAAAGCAAGGGGCGTCCCCTGGTGGTTCGGTGGTATGGTTTTCATATAGGGAGGATCAGGTCTTTTATGTTTATTGCCACGCTTCATACAAAGATTGAAAAAATGGAAAAAATAAAGATACCTTTACGGGATGGTAGCTGGAAAGAATTGTAAAATACAGGAGAATGCTGGGAAAACAGGAGGGTTGACAGGAATGGTTTTTAGACTCTTGCTGTCTGTGGAAGATAAGAGAGCTCCTGGATTTCATCTAAAATATCTTGACTCGAGTAAGTGAGGTAAGGTGAGTAAGCAATAACAGAATTTTCATTAGTAACCTATTAGATTAGTTAGTGTCATCATCATATTTGACATCTTATCTGCATTTATATATCACATACAGCAGTGTTTCTCAACCACGTTCCTGGAGGACCACCAGCACTGCACATTTTTCGTGTCCCCAAACACACCCGATTCAGATCATCAGCTCATTAGCAGAAACTGAAAGACCTGTTATGGGTGTGACAGACAAAGAAAACATCCAAAACATGCTGTGCTGGTGGTCCTCCAGGAACGTGGTTGAGAAACACTTTCATACTATATGTTTTTAGCTCCTGATAAAATTATTCCTTTAAAAAATGCCTACACGTGCAAACAAATATTGACAGAAGTCAAATTTAGGGCTGAGATTTTCCATCCAAAGTCTCTCAACTGTACTAAAGAGATTCGGGTTACAAAGGAGGTATTTTGAGGCATTATATATCTATGACATGAAAGGTCATGAAACTGGACCCTGTTGAAACATCCACCTCGCGTCCTCACTGTTCCCTAAAATCCTAAAGAAATCCATAAGCTAATTTGAGCCGCTCTCCTTTTCAACCACACAGCTTCATTTTCAGAGCCACGTCGGTGTACGGATGTCTAAAATTTCAACTGAAAGTCACAGTCATGGATAATCCATATCAGACCCAGTGCTCACAGTTTGGAAGACCATCCAAGGTTATGTCTATTTTTTTTGTGTGTGTGTTATATTTAAAGGGGACTTATTACTCCCATTTTTACAAGATGTCAAATAAATATCGGATGTATCTAGAGTGTGTATGTGAACTTTCAGCTTAAAATACATCACAGATAATGTTTTAAAATTCGTTGAAACTCCCCATTTTAGGCTTTGATCCAAATTGTGCCATTTTGGCGACTGTCGCTTTACATTCAATTGAGATTGTGCGCCTTTGAAAAGAGGGCAGGGCTACAAATGCCTGTGTATCAGCATAGTGGCAGACAGGGCGTGGCCTGTACATTTGGGGGCCCTAAGCAGAATAAATTTTGGGCCCTACCTTGCTCTAAACAGTGGAGTATTGCAATTGCAAACCAGCCCACAATAATTATATTTCTTTTTAAACACAATCAATGAAATCGAAAAGTAAAGCCTGAATTCTTCTACTTAATGACTGTGTGAATGATTTGGGCATTTTAAAACAGCACTGTTTTTATCAACTAGCAGCTTCCAAAATAAAGAATTAAACAGTCTTTAATAAAGGGAGCAGTGATTCCCACTTTGCGTCCTTCTGGAGCGTTTAAAACATATTCGATTAATTTAGCAAACAGATTGAAGATTCTATAAAAGATTCAAGGTTGCGTTTTTTTCCCCTATAAATTCCAAAAGCAAAAACCCTGCAATGAAACGACTCTGAACAATAATCAGCCAAAAGTGAAAATGCATTACTTGGTAATGAAATATACATTCTGTACTCATTAAAAACTTTTAAAAAACAACAACAAAACAATTAACATTAATGCAAAGATCGCTCCATAAGGGATCAAATCAATAAGCAAATAATATAAATATGAAAAATATTAATTTAAACAACATATAACTAAAAGGGAAGCAGCAAATACTGGGTTATACCCAAACACAAACTTCTATTATTTCCTTCAATCTCCTTCCCTGTTCCTTTGAGACGCAGGCTGCAGAGCAATTCAATTAGGACATCCCTTTATAAACATGTCTAAGGAAAAATATAAGCAGTGTGCAAAATATGTCAGTGTAAGACACTTTAGTTTTGTTGCATTTCAGTAAAATCAGTAAAAAAAAACACCAAAAAAAATGGGTCTGTAAAACCAGGACAAAATTAAACAGAACGCATATGAGAAACGAGACGCTGCGAGCTTCCTGTTGATCACATGACCTTCACACGAAAACAATTTCAACTTTAATTAAATAGTGATTTTTTTTTAATTTTCTTTAAGGTGAAAATGTATAAATATTTAAGTACTAAATCACTGTCAATGAAGATTATTTGTAAAATGCAAATAAAATTGATTTCAGCAAGGAAACGGCTCGCACTACTAGTGGGTTTTCGGGGCCCTAAGCAGCTGCTTAGTTCGCTTATAGGGAGGGCCGGCTATGGTGGCAGATTCAAAACAGAACTAACGCTGAAAATGTAAAAAGAAGTGGCTCAGAAGTGTTCATTTGTGCATCCTAAAACTCCGCATTTATAATCCTCTTAGTCGCTGACATTATTTTCAGCAGGTAAGTTGAAAACTCTAAAGGCGGACGGCTGCTTCTCACTCAGGGCTGTCTATGCTAATGAACGAGATATTAGCCACTCTCACACATACAGAAAATTACTGTCAATTTTCTGGAAAGGGATCATATATGAACAGGCCCCTTTTTAAAAATACCAGTTAATTCATTACAGCAATTTTCTGGAAAGGGATCATGTGTGAACAGGCCCCTTTTTAAAAATACCAGTAAATTCATTACAGCAATTTTCTTGAAAGAGAAGTTGTAACATTACTGGTAATTTCCCAGAATGTGAATGCAAAGAAAGATTTCATATATGTTTAAAACGCACTGACGTGGACGTCTACTCCGACCAATCAGACGCATACACATTCTTGCCGTTTATGAAAATAAACTATTTAAATCCTTCTCTAGACATATTTATCTGCTGCTTGTTAGTCAGATAACGTTTCTATGTTCCTTCTTAGTGCCAACTGTAGAAAAAATGATCAATAAAATGCTTATGATAAACAAGTCTGAGTTTACCTGCCAGCTCTGTGTGATGCGTGCTCCTGTGAGTCAGATTTTTAGTTGCCTACAACACCGACTTTTTAAAAAAGTATCTCACACCCTAACTCAAATGTACATCTTGATATGTAAATGTGTTCCTCTGTATCTTTTCATCGATGTTGTTCACAATATCCATCAAAATGTGGAATGTTGTCAAATTTGTAAACAGCTGTTTTTTAGCTGCAGTTAGCGCTTCTATCGGATGGTAACGTTAGCAGATTTTTTAGCTATTTGGTCTGTCTCTGGAACAAAAGCAGCTCTATGATTGTTAAAAGTTTTAAATAAAAGTAAAACAGTCAAGAAAAACTGACTTCCTTCATTAATGCAACGCACGGCCGTTTATAGTGCATCTTTGGTTAATGATTATACTGGGTTGCACCATCTTTTGGCCTTCAGAACTGCCTTAATTCTTTGTGGCATAGATTCAACAAGATACTGGAAAATTCCACAGAGATTTTGCTCCATATTGACATGATAGCATCACACAGTTGCTGCACATCTATGATGCTAGTCTCATTCCACCACATGCCAAAGTTCCTCTATTGGATTGACATCTGGTGACTGTGGAGGCAATTTGAGTACCGTGAACCCATTGTCATGTTCAAGAAACCAGCCTGAGATGATTTGCGCAGTATGACATGGTGTGTTATCCTACTGGAAGTAGCCATCAGAAGATGGTACACCATGGTCATAAAGGTATGGACAGGGTCAGCAACAATAATCAGGGATGCTGTGGCGTTGACACAATTCTCAATTAGTATCCAAAGTGTGCCAGGAAAATATCCCTCACACCCTTACACCACCACCATCCTGAACTATTGATACAAGGCAGGATGGATCCATGCTTTCATGTTGTTGATGCCAAATTCTGACCCTACCATGCGAATGTAGCAACAGAAATCGAGACTCATCAGACCAGGCAACGTTTCTCCAATCTTCTCTTGTCCAATTTTAGTGAGCCTGGGCAAATTGTAGACTCATTTTCTTGTTCTTAGCTGACAGGAGTGGCACCCGGTGTGGTCTTCTGCTGCTGTAGCCCATCTGCCTCAAGGTTGTAGACCAAGGTTGCAGTTAAGGCTTCTGTCAGATGGTAATGTTAGCAGATTTTTTTCCTCTGGGACAAAAGCAGCTACATGAATGTTAAAGTTTGAAATAAAAGTAAAATCATCAAGAAAAAGACTGACCCCTTCATGTGTAATACAACGCACAGCCGTTTATAGCTCATCTTTGGTTAATGATGGCAGAATTTAGGGGTATTTTGGAATGGATGTGTGGATGGTCCTTTCCGAAAAATTCCGAAACGTTCTTGTCTGCGTGAACATCACATTTGAATGCACCGATAAAGTCTTTCCGGACATTTTTTGGATATTTTCCAGTATCACTGTGTGAAAGTGGCTATTGTCACTAATAGGCGGGGCTTTCCCCCCTTGGATGACATGTATGAAGGAAGAATGTTTTTTTTTGATCAAGTGTCATTATAAAAACATAATGAATATTATTTTTACCATTAGATGTTGGTTATGTTCACACAATGTTGCCGCACAATGTTTAAACCCCTTACCAAAGTAATTTTTTCATAATAGGTCCCCTTTAAGTATAGCAGGTAAAAGGTGACATTTGTCGCACCGCATCTCTTCAGATATGAGGAAAGCAGTGTTCGGCGTGTGCCTGTGGGGGGTGCTCAGGCAACACCGTTTCGAAATCCTTTAAAGGTCAGGGATCACCATGTGCCACTCGTTTAGAAAATAAAACAAAGACACCCGGTTATATTCAGTTCTTCTAAAATACACCTTTAATAAACTGGTTATAAATGCATCTTGGGTATATTACATGTTAATGAAGGACAGCTTGAAAGATGATAGTTGATGGGTAGACATGCATACATTTTCATGACTATTCATTCCAATGAAATGATCTATTTTACATGATTAAAAAATAAATATTTTTCCTTCTGCTATTCTATATATATGTATTTATTTGCTAATAATTGTATGCATCCTTACATAACAGCTCTGGTCATAGCAAAACTATTGTGATTTACTACAAGACAAGTGTCTTTTTAAATAATGCCCTTGTAATGTGCTTCATACATGGCATATAAGTTTTGAATATTGTCACACATATATATAGCATGTTGTAATTTTGCTTCAAAAATGTACATTAACAGTAATTACATTCACTTTAAAGGTTAAAGATACACCAAACGGCCACTTTATTAGGTACACCTTACTAGTACCGGGTTGGACCCCTTTTTTTATTCAGAACTGCCTTAATCCTTCATGGCATAGATTCAACAAGATACTGGAAATGTTCCTCAGAGGTTTTGGTCCATATTGGCATGATAGCATCACGCAGTTGCTGCAGATTTGTCGGCTGCACATCCATGATGCGAATGAGGGATCCATGCCTTCATGTTGTTGAGGCTAAATTCTGACTCTGCCATCTGAATGTCGCAGCAGAAATCGAGACTCATCAGACCAGGCGATGTTTTTCCAATCTTCTATTGTCCAATTTTGGTGAGCCTGTGCAAATTGTAGCCTCAGTTTCCTGTGCTTAGCTGACAGGAATGGCACCCGGTGTGGTCTTCTGCTGCTGTAGCCCATCTGCCTCAAGGTTGGACGTGTTGTGCGTTCAGAGATGCTCTTCTGCATACCTCGGTTGTAATGAGTAGTTATTTGAGTTACTGTTGCAGATCGTCTTGACCATGTCTGCATGCCTAAATGCATTGAGTTGCTGCCACGTGATTGGCTGATTAGAAATTTGAGTTAGCGAGCAGTTGGACAGATGTACCTAATAAAGTGGCCGGCGAGTGTAAATAGCAGAATATGTTGTGTATCATACATGCAGATGCAGATTTCCCCAAACCTTTAATAATGTTTAAACTCTAGTGTGCGCCTATTAATGCGGTTTTTGCCCAAACAAAATGATTTAAGGTTATATTAAAACGTCTCGTTCTGTATCCTTCAATAATCTCAGCTCACTAATGATGCATAGTGACAAAAATTATAAAGATACATCTGAAGGACACCCATTAAGATTTTTGGTAAATCAAAAATAAAAGGTTTGCATAGTTAAGTCTTTAAAAATAAACCAACCTAACGCAAAGGGGCTGAAATCACAACCGTGTAGTGCTACAAGATAAAGGGATTCCAGTCACATTAAATGCACTTTAAACTTGCCGCCCCGAACCGCACGCCTAAGATGATGTTGTTTATAGATTAACCAATTTATTCCTTTCCCTTTTAAACGTTCGGGCTCACGTTCAAACATAAACTCGCTCACTTTCAACATGATGCTGCTTTTGCTGTGACCTTTCACGCAGCGCCTTTGAAGTTGCTCCCCTACCGAGCCCTGATCCACAATGCCCTGCAGCACAGCGCATTAAAAAGTGGCTTGCTGGAAGACAGATGGCCTGGGGGACACACCCTGCCCGCACACCTGGGCGTCGATCACCCCTGAAACAGTGTTGTGTCCTAAAGTAGAACTCCGCTACAGTGTCATTCCTCACAATGCACTGAGATTGCAACTGACTGGATATGTAGTATGGCTTTACTTTCTTCAGTGGGACAACAGCGTCACCTTGTGGTGGAGAACATGAATTTATATTGTAAGATAAATGGATGGGAATAAAACGGGTTGAATGAGATTCGGTCGTGATAAATTGCTAGTTTTTATGTGGTTGAGAGGATTAATATTCTGTTCTGATCCTAAAAACACATCTGATATTCCCCAACAAGGTTTGGTTCATTTCCTCAAGTATACAAAGATTTCGAATAAGCTTAAAAACATTACAGTAATATATCACTACCAAAAGTGCTTGTTCCTCTACTTTTCGCTGACCTCCTTAGTTTGTGCTCAGTAAACGACAGTGGAGATCAAAATTGATAGAACAGCCAGCATTTTCCTAAATTTCCAGTTCACTTCTTTAGTTTTGTGCACAACACTCTACTTTTTTGCAAATAGGCTCATTTTTGCAACTCCCCTAGAGTTAAACAGCAGAGTTTCACCATTTTTGAATCCATTCAGCCGTTCTTTGGGTGTGGCGAAAGCACTTTTAGCTTAGCTTAGCATAAATCATTGACCATAGACCATTAGCATCTTGCTCAAAAATGGCTAAAGAGTTTAGAATTTTTTTTCTGTTTAAAGCTTGTTTAAACAGAAAGCCTGTTTAAGGCCATGGTACGACAGCAAAGATTCTTGATTATTATGCCAGAATGAGAGCATTTTTTTATAAATTTAGCCAATCATTGGGTCTGGCGTAAGCACTTTTAGCTTACCTTAGCATAATTCATTAAATCGGATTAGACCATTAGCATCTTGCTCAAAAACGACCAAAAAGTTTTGACATCTTTTTCATATTTAAAGCTTGGCTCTTATGTAATCTCATTACAGCGTAATAATCAAGGAACTCTGTGCAAGCATGTTGGAAATTACTCAGCTGGGGACTATTTTTAGGAGCTGCGTAATGTCATTGTGGTATGGCAGGAAAGATTCTTGAGTATTATGTCAGAATGAGAGCATTTTTTAACCGATTTAGCCAATCGTTGGGTCTGGGATAAGCACTGTCAGCTTAGCTTAGCATAAAACATTGAATTGGATTAGACCGTTAGCATCTTACTCAAAAATGACCGATGAGTTTTGACATTTTTTTCATTTTTAAAGCTTGGCTCTTATATAGTTACATCATGTAGTAAGACCAGCAGAAAATGAAAAGTTGCTATTTTCTAGGCCGAGATGGCTAGAAACTATACTCTCATTCCTGCGTAAAAATCAAGAAACTCCCTGTGCAAGCAAGTTGGAAATTACTTAGCTGGGGAGTATTTTTAGGAGCTGCGTAATATCGTTGTGCCATGGTACGGCAGCAAAGATTCTTGATTATTATGCCAGAATGAGAGCATTTTTTTTAATCCATTCAGCAAATCACTGGGACTGGCGTAAGCACTTTTAGCTTAGCTTAGCATAAATCATTGAATCAGATGAGACCATTAGCATCTTCCTCAAAAATGACCAAAGAATTTTGACAATTTTTTGTCAACCAACAGATAATGAAAAGTTGCTATTTTCTAGGCCAATATGGCTAGGAACTATACTCTCATTGCGGCGTAATAATCAAGGAACGTCCTGGGCAAGCAGGTTGGAAATTACTGAGCTGGGGACTATTTTTAGGTGCTG
>CAIGQQ010035826.1:4904129-4920900 GCA_903798035.1 Danio albolineatus | reverse complement strand
AAACGGAAACTGACGCTGTTTAACGGTCGCCAAATTAGTGAAATAAACTGTAAACACAAGTAAACACTTTAAACTGTTTAACACAAAAGAAGATATTTAGAAGAATGCTAGAAACCTGTAACCATTGACTTTCATAGAAGTAGTTTTTCCTACAATGGAAGTCAATTGTTACAGATTTTCTTCAAACAAGTTCTTCAAAACCTCTTCTTTTTGGCCCATTTCCATTGAGTGGAACGGTACAGTACGGTACGGTATGGTTCAGTGCGCTTTTAGGGCCGTTTCCACGGTCTAAAATCATACAGAACCGAACACTTTTTGGCCTACTTTGCAAAGGGTACCAAAAGGCGGAGCTAGACGTGCAGCTGAACGCTATTGGTTTACAGAGATACGTCATTTGCTCGCGCAACAAGCCAGAATGAAAACAAAGGACCCGCCATGTTTAATACACAGCCGAGAGACAATACACCGAAATAATATAAACTTATAATAACGAGCCATGGTCGACCCGAGCTCAATCAAACCTTGTTGTCATCATGATGAACAGCCACAAAGGTAAGAAGAAGAGCAGATTCTCCCGTGCCCTGTAGTTTTTTTACGAGTCCGTCTAAAGCGCGAGTGGTTTCGCTTTCTCGCTTGCGCTAGCGTGGCCGTTTATATTTGTAATAACAAACTTCTTGAGCTGATTATAATAACGTGCGCTTGATTATTGACGTGCTTTTGAAACCCAATCCTTTCAGAAACAGACAAACGCGAGACTGAAGTGTGCAAAAACAAAGGAGAAGCCGGAAAAACAAAGAAGCAAATTATTGTTTCAGCAAACATAAAGAAACTGCTGCGTTTAACTATTATCATCGCCTTCTGGACTATTATGAACTCGGAAAGACGAAATTACTCTCTAACAAAAGGCTACATAAGCTGGTGAAGATTAAAGACACAGATGCGAGGTTTGCACTGACTGGGCTATATTTCGTGTTGTTTTTGAACCTAAATAAGGACTAAATGTCTGCTGTGTGTAGTTTTTCTGTAATTGGTAACATATCGGAGACTGTAAGGGGCTGTGTGTGTTCATATATGCTGCATTTATTTATTTATTTTATATAATCACTTACAGTAGGCTATTTCGCATCATTGATCTGCAGTTATAATCAGATCATGTTGATAGAAAGATCAGTAATGAACATTTATACACCAGTGTTTATGTGTATAATAAAGCCTCTGTTTTGTGAGAAGTGCTTCTTGTATAATATGTGAACGACCCGTACAGCTTTACTGTAAACATTTTCTCAAGCGAAAATGACGTCGACTGAAACTTTCTGTCATACACCACGCCCACCAAAAGAGTACCCTTTAGCAGTGGAAACGCAAGCCTGATAAAGGTGATCTATACCGACCCGTACCATAGCATAGTGTACCACTCAGTGGAAACGGGCCATTAGTTTTCAACAGAATAAAGAAACTCAAACAGATATCATAATCAATGAGTAAATAGAGAGCAAGTGTTCATTTCTTTGGCTGAACTGTCCCTTTAAAATGCCCGAGCTGTTGATTGATGTTTGCGTGAACTGTCCCTTTAAGGACTGGGAATGCAGCTAATGTGTAAGTCAGCTTGAAAAACTCAATAAACGGGCTGTCCAAAATTCTATATGGACTTGTTTACCTCTGAGTCCTGAGGGTCTTGTAAGATAGCAGCCTCCAGCAGTAAAACAGCACTGTTCAGATCTCCATCCGTGCACTTCTGCTGCCCCTGTTCAAAGGCATTGCTGTAGTCTTTGTACGGGTTATTGGCATGGAAGTAGTAACCCTGAAAATGACAGCAACAAAAATCACAAGTAAATATTTGAATAGAATGCTTGAGAGCAGGAAGCGTGAGGGTTTCATAAATCTGGAGCGGGAGACAGAGGAGTGTTGATAATTGGATCACGCTGAGGTCTTTAATATTGCAGTGAATGGGGCGCTCGGGCTAATCAGAGACGTGGGGAGAAGAGAAGGGCACAGGATCTCACACTTCAAAATAATCCACCGCAAAGCCATATGCTCAACTGTCCAGGACACTAAACAGTAAACTAAGTGTGCTTAAAAGACAACCAAAAAGCATTTCTTGATTAGGTTCCTGTTTTTCTAAAACCCATTTGAGTTCCTGAGAAGAACATTCCCTCCGATTCACTCCTGAACGTGAAATAAACAGTTAATGAATTTATTTGAGTCCTGCAACAGTCCTGCAAATGAATGCACTAATAAACAACTTAATAAGGCTGGGAGTCCATTACAAAACTAAATTGATTCCTCAATTCTGAATCATTGAAAATAGAGTTGATCGCAAATATTGGAAATGATTCAGTCGAATGGAACTGATTCCTCTTTAACACTACACTTTTTATATAGTTAAACAGTAAGCATTTTTATTCCATCTCAGAGTCTGGCAAGAGCACTTTTAGCTTAGCTTAGCATAAATCATTGAATCGGATTAGACCATTAGCATCTTGCTCAAAAATGACCAAAGAATTTTCCAATTTGTACTTTTAGCTTAGCATAAATCATTGAATTGGATTGGATCGTTAGCATTTTGCTTAAAAATGACCAAAAGAGTTTCCTATTTAAAGCTTGACTCTTCTATTGTAGCATTGTGTACCATGACCGACATAAAATAAAAAGTTGCTATTTTCAAGGGCGATATGTCTAAGAATGCTTTCAATCTGGTGTTCATTCATTCATTCATTTTCTTTTCGGCTTAGTCCGGGGTCGCCACAGCGGAATGAACCGCCAACTTATCCAGCATATTTTTTACGCAGCGGATGCCCTTTCAGCCGCAACCCATCTCAGGGAAACATCCACACACACTCATTCACACTCATACACTACGGACAATTTAGCCTACCCAATTCACCTGTACCGCATGTCTTTGGACTTGTGGGGGAAACCGGAGCACCCGGAGGAAACCCACGCAACCACGGGGAGAACATGCAAACTCCACACAGAAATGCCAACTGACCCAGCCGAGGCTCGAACCAGCAACCTTCTTGCTGTGAGGTGAACGTGCTAACTACTAGGCCACCGCGGCGCCCTAGAATACATTATCATATATAAAATACAGTAAAAAGAGTTTAAAAAAAGCAACAGATTGATGGCAGCAGAAGAAGACAAAAGCCACGAATAAACAATACAGATAAGTGTCAAGAAATACAGTACTAATGCTGACAATGCTGATTTGTCAATAACCAATTTTTAACATGAAAGTGAAAAGAACGAAAAGTAAGTGATCTTCTAATTGTTGGTGGGATGGAGTTCCATTCCCTAGCAGCTTTCACTGAAAATACCGACTGACTGAATTAACCTTTTTTTGAGAGGAATTATACAATCCCCTCTTTCACCACCTCTAGTAGTTCGGTGAGCAGTCGTTCTAACTTTCACAAGCTGATTTAGTGGTGAAGTTGGGTTATGTAAAGTCTTAAACATTAGACAAATATGTACGTATTTAATTAAATTAATTTTCTTCTAGGAAAAGTTTTCTTTTTTGTTTTATTTTAGCTAGAATAAAAGCTGTTTTTAATTGTTTAATTTGTATTTCTCTACAGAACAGTTGATGCTGATAAAAGTTCGATATTTATTCATTTAACTAATATATTAATAATCGAAATGCTTTCCCATCATCTTAAGCCCCCTTGTAAGTTTGCTGCAGACCTCTAGGGGGGGCCGTCACCATAAAACAGAGTGTTCTGATTGGTTGCAAATACCTTTTCAGTAGGAGAAAAGTTGAGCGGCACCAGGCCTTCGCTGTCGGCATCCTCCAGCCAGTTCCTCCGTGCCAGTTCCTCCCACTCTGCTTGCATTTTATCCCAGAACTCCGTGTCTGACTGTGGAAGACATCACACGGCCCTTTAGGACACATCTAGCATTTGATATATCAAACAAACTGGCACCCTGCAGGCCATTGCAGACAGAGATGCTTTTGGCATCTATAAAATTCTGCTTTAACAACCTAGCTGGAAATACCAGACACAACGTTTGAACTGCTTCATCATTTTTAAGCCTCACAATCATGCCATGGTTTTATAAAGACATTTTAAAAATAATAGACATTACTTCTTGTCTGAATTACAGGGGGTTTGGGAAGATCTGACCCTCCAATTAACACTTGATCCTGCCTAAAGAACATCAAAATAAGATGTATGGAGGGGTCTGCCCTTTAATAGTATAGAAATAGTTTTCTCTGATTCATTCATTCATTCATTTTCTTTTCGGCTTAATCCATTTATTAATCTGAGGTCGCCACAGCGGAATGAACCGCCAACTTATCCAGCATGTTTTTTACGCAACGAATGCCCTTCCAGCTGCAACCCATCTCTGGGAAACATCCCTACACACTCATTCACACTCATACACTACGGACAATTTAGCCTACCCAATTCACCTATACCGCATGTCTTTGGACTGTGGAGGAAACCGGAGCACCTGGAGGAAACCCACGCAATCACGGGGAGAACATGCAAACTCCACACAGAAATGCCAATTGACCCAGCCGAGGCTCGAACCAGCGACCTTCTTGCTGTGAGGCGAACTTGCTACTCACTACGCCACCGTGGCGCCATTTTCTCTGATCTGTATCTTAAATAATATTACTAAATAAAATAATAGACAACTTAAATATACATCTGACCACCCCTATCTGCTAGTAAAGTGGTGACGTATCAGTGACTTATGGAATACTGTTTCCGGGTCCAAGCCGCTATTCATTTGAATGGAGAAAGTGTTCGTTTATGACCTCTTTCCAGAATCAGAATCCGTTTTATTGCCAAGTGTGCTTCACACACACAAGGAGTTTGCTTTAGCAAAAGGAGCTTCCAGTGTACATAAAGTGACAAGTAACAACACAAAATAAATATGAAAAAGATGATAGACATTACACAGAGATGCACTCAGTCCAACGATCTGGATGTTGAGATGTATGTACAGATTTGTTATAAATATACAGGTATAAGGTGCTGTGTACAGATGCGTAAGGAGTATTGCATTGTATATTGTTATAAGGTGCTGTGTACCAGTGCGTATGAGAAAGTATTGCACATTTATTGCACAATAGGAAACATATTAACTGTTCATGAGGTAGATGGCCTGGGGAAAGAAACCTGTGTCTGGCTGTTTTTTGTGCTCAGTGCTCTGTAGCGCCGGCCAGACGGTAACAGTTTAACCAGGAAGTGTGCTGGGTGCGAGGCGTCCAGGGTGATTTTGCGAGCCCTTTTACTCACTCTGGAAGAGTACAGTTCTTGAAGTGTAGGAAGGGTAGTGCCAGTGATTCGTTCAGCAGTCCGGCCTATTCGCTGTAGTCTACGGAGGTAGTTGATCATTTGGATATGTGGCTTCTAGTTGATCATTTGGAAATGTGGCAGAAGGTAGATTTTTTACGATGAATTATGTGTTGAGCTGAATCCCAATCATCACAAATACTGCAGAAGACCTACTGGAACTTGCATGGACCCAAGATTCTCACAGCAATCAGTCAAGTTTGGTGAAGGAAAAATCATGGTTTGGGGTTACATTCAGTATGAGAGATCAGCAGAGTGGATGGCAACATCAACAGCCTGAGGTATCAAAACATTTGTGCTGCTCGTTACATTATAAACCACAGGAGAGGGCAAATTCTTCAGCAGGATATAGCTTCTCATACTTCAGCCTCCACATCAAAGCTCCTGAAAGCAAAGGAGGTCAAGGTGCTCCAGGATTGGCCAGCCCAGTCACCAGACATGAACAGTATTGAGCATGTCTGGGGTAAGATGAAGGAGGCGTTGAAGATGAATCCCAACAATCTTGATGAACTCTGGGAGTCCTGCAGGAACGCTTTCTCTGCCATTCCAGATGACTTTATTAATGAGTTATTCGAGTCATTGCCACTTCTGATACTAAATTATCAACTAGAATTCAAGTTATTGTTTGTTGTTCGTAAAACTTGGATAGGCGACAAGACCTTTGTCAAGTAGTGTATTTTGCAGCCTGGCTATACGTGGCAGTCCGATTTGAAGCAGCAAGGGCAAAAGGTCAGCATGTCTTATTCATCTTTATGGATTCACTAGAATATCATCTGCATGAATTGCATTTATTACCTCTCAGATTTCATACAGCATCTAATTTCTTTCCAATCGGAGAGAGGTCAGCAGAAACAATCCACAATGTATGCATGTATAGAGGTTGTGTGTGTATGTGTGTGTGTGTGTGTGTGTGTGTGTCATATCGGGGGCCATCAGTCTGGCAGATTCCATTACAGGTCCATCATTGACTGCAACAAACCCCTAGAGGAAGGTATTAAAATAAATGACTCTTTTTAGATGCATGGGTGTACACGTGTAATGGCAAAGCAGAATTTTCAGCAGCCATTAGTCCAGTCGGTAATGACACATGATCCTTCACTATTCATTAAAGTATGTGATCCTGGAGTCTTGTGTTGTTTTTGGTATATTTTGTCCAATTGCCAACAATACAATGATCAATTTTTTTCTGGCAAAAATAATTTGAATATTAAGTAAAGATGATGTTCCATGCATATACAAGGAGTGCAGAATTATTAGGCAAATGAGTATTTTGACCACATCATCCTCTTTATGCATGTTGTCTTACTCCAAGCTGTATAGGCTTGAAAGCCTACTACCAATGAAGCATATTAGGTGATGTGCATCTCTGTAATGAGAAGGGGTGTGGTGTAAAGTCATCAACACCCTATATCAGGTGTGCAGAATTATTAGGCAACTTCCTTTCCTTTGGCAAAATGGGTTAAAAGAAGGACTTGACAGGCTCAGAAAAGTCAAAAATAGTGAGATATCTTGCAGAGGGATGCAGCACTCTTAAAATTGCCAAGCTTCTGAAGCGTGATCATCCAACAATCAAGTGTTTCATTCAAAATAGACAACAGGGTCACAAGAAGCGTGTGGAAAAACCAAGCCGCAAAATAACTGCCCATGAACTGAGAAAAGTCAAGCGTGCAGCTGCCAAGATGCCACTTGCCACCAGTTTTGCCATATTTCAGAGCTGCAACATTACTGGAGTGCCCAAAAGCACAAGGTGTGCAATACTCAGAGATATGGCCAAGGTAAGAAAGGCTGAAAAACCACCACCACTGAACAAGACACACAAGCTGAAACGTCAAGACTGGGCCAAGAAATATCTCAAGACTGATTTTTCTAAGGTTTTATGGACTGATGAAATGAGAGTGAGTCTTGATGGGCCAGATGGACGGGCCCGTGGCTGGATCGGTAAAGGGCAGAGAGCTCCATCTGACTTAGATGCCAGCAAGGTGGAGGTGGAGTAAAATATTCAGCTTTGATATTAATGGGTTTTTGGGTTCATTGAGAACATGGTTGTTGTTCAATAATAAACTTAATCCTCAAAAATACAACTTGCCTAATAATTCTGCACTCCCTGTATTTTGTAAATTTCTTACTGTAAATATATCAAAACTGAGCTAAGCATTTCATATAAGTGAAGTTTATCTATAAACAAATTTCGAGAGGATCACGTGCTTATGATTGTTCTCAGCTGTTCCAACGTCAGCTCATGATCGATTATCCAATCAGATGATTCCTAACTCTCTATAAATAACCAAAGTTTTCTTATCTCAACATCTTTGTCTTGAAGTACCCGCCACCCACGCCTACTTTCCCTCCTTTCAGATTGGCGATGGCCCAGCGATTAGCACTGTTGCCACACAGTCCCTACTAAACCAGATGACATTTCTGTGTGCAGTTTCGCTTGGTTTCCTTCCACGGTCCAAATAACACGAACCCTAAGTAAATTGAAAACACAAATTGATAACACAGTCAAGCTCTTAGCGAGTACACCTCACCTCAGTTCCGTCACTAGCTGGAAATAAGCCGAGGGGGGAGTTCATCGAGATCTACCTGAGCTCAAACTCTCCTCTCGCCCTGCACGGGAGGGAGCCCAGGGCTCGAGGATCTCATAAGCTCAGGGCTCTCTCCCAGGACAGCATGCCAAACAAGCTTTATTATCAATCATCAGCTAAGCGTGAACTCTTGAAACAACTTTAAAGAGGATTTTCTCAGTATTTCGATTTTTTTTAAACTCCTCATATTGCAGATCTCCATATGTTTGTATCTATTCCAAATATTACAACAGTATTATTCACTGATGAAAATCTTAATCGTTAAGCTTTTCAGTGATGTATACTGTAAATCTCCAAAAGTTGTCTACAAAATTATCAGTTTACAAATTATATGTATGAAAAGCTGATATCTTCTGGAGGCTGAAGCTTCCCACTTGTCATACAGGTCACAAAAGTGATGTGTGGCTATTCACCTTACCCTTCGCATACAAGAAGGCGCAGCCATATGAATCTTTTTGCCTCGAGACTTTCGGTCTCATTCACTTCCATTCATTTTTATATGTTAAAAACAGCTCGTTTTGCTGCTTGATGTTGCAAACTGATATTTTCTTATCATATTATTCTGCTTTTTCTGTATAGTCATGCAAACCCTTGTTTGTAGAGCGAGTAGTTTGACCGCTTACAGCTGTTTATTATTCCTAGTTATTTCTCCTATAGGCGACTGAATCAGAAGTTTGCGAAATCAAGCGCACTTCAGCATTGAAGATTAAGGTCAATAGTGTTAGCTGGCTAATTACAATTAAACACATTTTACAAGTGTCGCCTGTGTTAATAGATACCATAAGTGGTCACTGACAAAACGGAAAATGTACGCTGTGAGCTAATTACTGTAAGTCTTGACCATCTTGATTATTCGTAATGATTTAATCAATGTTGTATTAACGACTAATTGGAAAGATTGACAAGGCCCTTAAAATGAAATTCAACCTAACTCCCAGTCCAGCTTTGTTTTGGGATTTAGCATTGTGTCCTTGACAGCTGCATCATCATAACACACAATAAACACCGGCAGCTCGCTCTCTGCAACTCTCACATGGTCGCCGGAGGTGTTATTAGTGAGACCAGCAGGGGTTGCTCAACCTGTTGTCTTTGAGAGTCCTAACACCCCAGTATATTGATCGGGACTTTATACTGCTCAGATGAGATGATAAACCGATGTCCTGACTGTCTGACTTCCTCGAAAAAGAGTAGGGGTTTAACCCCGGCGTCCTGGCCAAATTTGCCCATTGGCCTCTGTCCATCATGGCCTCCTAACCATCCCCATATCATAATTGGCTTCATTGTCTCCTCTTCATCAATCAGCTAGTGTGTGGTGTGCGGTCTGGAGCAATACGGCTGCTGTCGCGTCATGCAGGTGGATGCTGCACACTGGTAGTAATTGAGGAAATTTCCCAAAAAAATGTGCTTTGAGTGTCCAGGAAAGAGCTATATCAGTGGTCGGGAACCTGTGAGCCACATTATTTCTGCAGCAGGACACCAGAAAGTCTACTGAATGGCTAAAGAAAAACAAAAAGAAGACTTTGGAGTGGCCTAGTCAAAGTCCTGACCTGAATCCAATTGAGATGCTGTGGCATGAGCTTAAAAAGGTGGCTCATGATAGAAGACCCTCCAATCTGGCTGAATTCTGCAAAGATGAGTGGGCAGAATTCCTCCACTGTGCTGTAACAGACTTGTTTAACACTTTTTCACACAGGGATATGTCGTTTTGTATTTAGCTTTTTTCCTTAATAATAAAAACCTTTTTTTATTATTTATCTTTGACTAATACTTTTTGGCTTTTTCACACCACTGCACATGAGATGTTGTGGTTTTGCTGGCATCATACCAGCATCTAAAAGATAGCATATGTTGGTTCCACTAGTAGAACAGCATCCTAAGGTGGTCTCAACATGCCAAACACAGTACCCGATGTTGGGATGCATCCAATGTGGATCAGCAAACCATAATTCAGCATTCCATAATGGTGACCGGCAATACCCGATTTTTCAGCAGAGCTCTCCCTTATTTAAAGAGCCCATATGTTGGGTTGAGAACGGTTAAATTGACCAAAAATAAACCTCAACCACTCCAGGTAGGGAAAAGAGGTTTCCAGGTAGGGAAAAGAACACAGCTTTTCCCTCGCACTTCAGAGCATAGCGTCTACGGGACATGATTTAATCGGAATGCCGATAAGTTCAGTAAAGTTAGCAACAGATTCGCAGATTCGTGTTGTCCAGATCAATAACTCATGACCGAAACATTGTTCCTACACAAACAGCACCTCTTTTCAACCGTCGCAATGTATACAATCACCTACAACCTTATTTTCCTAAAAATTAGCTTTCCTATGCGCTGGACACATTAAATTGAACTCTATGTGCAGGCGGCAAAGAGACCGATCCTTAGGGACCGTCTACAAAGAGCAAAACGCGAAAACCAATACTACATAAGCTGTCAATAACTTCTGTCTAAGTCTTTATACTGCCATCAAACTCAGATCACACGTCACTGCTGTCCCGCTGGTTATACTACAACACTTATTGCGATACAGTGCTTGTTCCACTTTTTCTTCCTGTCTGTGGGCGGGGCTGGGGAGTTCAATTTTCCCGGGGTCTGCCCGCGCAACTAGTGGGCGGGGCTTATGTTTCGCGTTGACGTCAAGCCAAAAAGGCTAAAGACTCGTTCTAATAACGATTCATTTAAACAACGAGTCGACTCTTTTATAGATGAATCAATTGTTTTAAACACGTTGCACTTTCAGATTTAAGCCTTAGCTGGACATTTCACTTTACTTAGAGCTGTGTTACACATTGCATGGAAGGTCATTTTCAAAAATCCATAATATGGGCTCTTTAACATGGTCAGCAAATTCGGTACAAGTAAACGCTGAACTTTACACAATGAGAGTTTCACTCTTCTGTAGGTGCATTATTGTTCGCCAGATTTGGCTCCCTTTACGGTACAATTTGAACAACCCAGTTCTTAAAGCCCACTGACTAGAATAACTTGCTCTTTTATTTTTCCTTGGCAGCTCGAATTAATCTCGCAACACACAAACAATTGCTTAGGCTTCAACTGAGTGCTCGCATTAAGGGGGAATGAAGAGAGAGTGCTGCATCTGTGATGAAGGTATCAATTAATCACCGAAAATCCTACACACGTGCAACAAACAGCCATGTACAGGCTCGTGTTTTGCATTTGCATGATTGATATTTTGGAATAAATCAGATCGATAAATGTCTCTGTTATCAGTGAGAGAATATGAATGTGTCTTTTTTCCTAGATTGCCTTTCAAGCAGTTCTGTCATCATGACGAAGAGGCGCCATCCAGATGCAGCGCCGCAAGGGATCTCGAGAGTCATTCATCTGTAGTCTAATAATTACCCTACAGAGCCGACAACCTGTACACTGGCTTTAAAGATCGTATCTTGATTAAATGTGTTGAATCTTCGCTGTGCATTATTTTAACATAAACAGGATATACAGTGGGGGAAATAATTATTGAACACGTCACAGTTTTTCTCAAAAAAAGAAGGATGTTGGTAACAACCAAAACAATCCATGTATGCAAAGAAAACAAATCTAACTAGTTTACAAATGAAGTTATGTGTAATAAAATTAAATGACACAGATAAAGTATTGAACACATAAAGAAAGGGAGGTACAGAAAGGCAGTGAAAGCCCAGACAGCAACTGAAATCTCTCAGTAGTTCTTCAGCAACCCTCTGCCCTTCTTCATTGTAAATTAATATTCCCTGCTTCAGTTCAGTATCTACATTAGCAGATGATGAAGATGAAACCAGAGTGGACATTTCAGCAAGGCAATAATCCAAAACACAGCCTAGAAAACTCTTAAACACTTTCAGAGAAAGAAAACTTAGCTGTAGAATGGCCCAGCCAGTCACCTGACTTGTATTCATTAGAAAATAAAGATGGGACTTGATAGACGAGACCTACAGAACCATCAAGATTTTTACACTCTGTTGACCTGAGCAATGCATGTGACTTTATTCTCCATATGAGAGGTGTCTTTAATTTGCCATCATTAAAAAAACTTTTTATATAAAGTATTAAATACATTTTAGTAATTCAGTACTTTCTCCTTGTGTCGTTCCATTGTTGAGACACAAATTTTTCAGAGTTTTGTTTTATTTTTATGTTTGTATTGTTCAGGTTTTTGCCAAAATCTGGTTCAATTCCACGTAAACAGCTCCTTTAGAACGATAATTTCCAGAATAAAAATACATGATGTGTTTGATATTTATTTCCCACTGTATACTTTTGTATGAACACAAACACACTTTTGCGTTGCTTTCTCTTTGTCCTTCAAAATGTGCAAACTGACATGGCGAATTGAAAATACGGCTAGAACGAAACGCATACATTATGTTGTAACCCCTAAATACCCCAAAGCAAGTTTTTACTCTCGCATGAGGGGATTTTTCAGGCAATTCAAAAGTGAGAAGGAATATTTGATCACATTTACAGGTCACCTGGCACACGTAAAGCATGTTTGGCAACTATGTTACTTTCTTTTCTTCAATTTGGCCAGTCTCTGTTCAGATTTGGATACAATACATTTGTACATTACTTTAGGTTTTGGGAAGAGCATGTAAACGTGTAGCAATATGTGGATATGTTGTGTCAGAGTGATGAAATAAACCAATTTGAAAGATGTACAGTTGTATTCGCCTTCATTTGATTACTTTTTTCTTCTTCAAATATTTCCCAAATGATGTTTAACAGAGCAAGGAATTTTTCACAGTATTACTTATAATATATTTTCTTCTGGAGAAAGTCTTATTTAATTTATTTCGTCTAGAATAAAAGCAGTTTTTAAGTGTTTTAAATCTATTTTAAGGTCAATATTATTAGCCCCCTTAAGGAATTCTGTGGCAAAGCAATAAAACAAGCCATCCTTTGTGGCAAAGCAATAAAAAACGATCCCCAGTTTAGTGAAGAGGAAAATGCAAGAGAAGCACAGAAACCTTATACATTTTGCATTGCAATATTGATTGGATCACAGTGTCACCGTTAAATATATCTCCAGTGGCTCTGGACTGTCTTTTTAAAGGCCTCTTTCCTGAGCACATCACTTTTAAAGGGTTGTTTTATGAATCTTCCCGCCCAACAAGCATCTCTGGAAGGAAGAGCAGAGAAGTAAGAGCTGACATCATCACAACGCAGCCTCTTTTGAGATGTCAGTTGTGTTGATGCTGCACTCTTCGGCTAAAAATACTCCAATTATGCAGTCTTAACTTACAGGGTGAGGCTGACCTTACGGTAGGCAAGAAACTGCAATTCCCAGCTGGCCCCAGATACTTTGCGAACAAGCACTGAGGTATGAAGATTTGTCTGGACTTTTCTGGAAGTTTTGGAGAGAAGAAATAGCAGTGATTTTTCATGTGTGTGTTGTCGAGACTCACCTCTACAGCAGCCTTGGCTCGAACAAACTCCTCCTCTAATGAATGTTGTCTTCCCAGTAAAGAGCCGCCCAGCTGGGGCTTCTGCCGCTGCGCACACAGATGGTCAAACACACACGCAGACAAGGTCAACCAGCAGTCCTTCGGTAACACTGTCTTTGTCCTCGCATCATGCTGAACAAGCAGCCTTAAAGTTAGGGCTAATAACTATTTTTTTCAGTAGACAGTCGCAGCTAAAAAAAGAGTTTGCATTAGCACACTCTTAAAGAGCCCCTATTATGGGTTTTTGAAAATGAGCTTGCATGCAGTGTGTAACACAGCTCTAAGTGAAGTGAAATATCCTTAAATCTGAAAGTGTACAGTGTTTAAAACTATTGATTCATCTATAAAAGAGTCGACTCATAGTTCCTCAAACGAAGTCTTTAGCCGTTTCAGCATGACGTGAATACGAAACATAAGCCCCACCCATTTGTGCGCGTGCAGACCCAGGAAGATTTGAAACCCCGCCCACAAACAACAGCGGCAAGCAAAGGTTGCCAGATTGGGCGGTTTTGAATTTGATTGTGCAGGTAAAAACCTTTTGGATAGGGTTTGGACTGGAATCAGTCAGCTACATCTGGCAACACAGAGAAGAGTCATAATAGTCAGTGGTTGAGGTTTATTTTTGCAAAAATGCCACTGCATTATAGCCCAGCCTTGTGCTGTGTTCCCTCAGAGGAGTGCTTCTGAAATCTACACACTTACAATGGAGGATTCGTCAACCGTTTGTTAAAGGAAGGATCAGAAAAGATGTATGCAGGGGCGAACTAGCCATAGGGAGCAACGGGACATTCCCGGTGGCCTGACGGTGAATCTGGCCTGCTATCCAACAAGTGTGAGTAAGAGCGATTCAATCGGTTGCCTCATTGTTTTGTCTAACTTGTAAATGATGTATTTAATTGTGTTTTGTAACTTTTAACCGCTTGTAGTGTATCTGGTTAACTTGTATTCTCATATCGCATCTAAAAGCACGTTGTAAACTCGATGCGTGCTGCTTTGTTTATGGATTAAAATGCGTTTGTGAGCTTGCGTTCCTCTGCTGTTTGTCGTTGCTATGGCTACATCAGCTCTCCTACACACGTGCGGCGGTCCTGTTTCATAATGGTTCAGCTTTTGCCGCTGTGTGCATTAATACTGCATGTGTGTCGCTGTTTTTACTTCTGGTTAAGAATAGAGCGATATGTTGGGAGACCGGGGGGGTTAGTTTCGGGGGTGAGGTGTCTGAAATACGGGCAACTCCCGGGAAAAACGAGTGTTGGCAGATAAGCTGTGAAACACACACTATGTATACTTTAATATTGATAAGCCATGGTGGGCATTCTCTCACACTGAATAATGTCAACCAATCGCAACAGACTGGGTCATCGGTCCAATCAGCGCAGTTTAGCATTGCACTAAGGAGGGGTTTTGGAACAAATGAATCGCTGAACGATTCATATAGGAGTCGCTGAGATAAGGAGGTAAAAATAAATGCAAATTATAAGACGATGAAAGTGTTTTTTGACCATGCATGCATATGAGCCTGCTGTTGGAGACCCCCAAAACCAAAATATGACCCTTTTTAATGTATAATAGGGGCTCTTTAAAACCCGAAGCATAACTTTGAAGGATTGTTAGGGGGCCAATCACACTATGCACCCTTTTCTGTTTTGAGGTGCATCACACTGCCATTTTTGGTTGACAAGAAAAAAAAGAAGTGCAATGCGCTTTTTTATGTTGCTAGGCAACGAATGCTGTTGATATTGTTATAATTGTAATATTTAATAATATTGTGATATTGACGATTTGTGAATTTGTCATTCAGCACCAGATAATTCCTAACAGCGACCAATAGTTTCTCCTGCACCTTTAAATGTCTCCATACTTGTCTTGACAACACAAACACTGCTGTCACCTCAATGGAAACCCTGCCTCTGGCTTCATTTGATTGGAGAATGAAAAAGATGTGACTGATGTATGGAATAAAATTGCTGTCATAAATATTTAGTGCGTAAGCTAAATTCAGGCATCTGCAATTATAAAAACATAAAGGAAAACAGAACGTACACGTAATTTAACAAAGGTACAATTCCAAAATCTGTGATTAGACCAGACACAGGTACGACATTTCTTTGTCTGTTTGTAATTTACATAAATTTACGGTGGGTGTATTTTACAAACATGAAATACAGTTTCACCACAGAAGCGACAACCTGTTTATGAGTACGAATCAAAGTGCGACATTTCTATGTCAAAATTACATCACCACTGGCATAGGCATTAATAAACAAGCAAGAGCCATCGATCACAAACAGCGTGGCTTGCGTGATAAAATCCTGATTCCTGATTGAAGGAAGCTCGCAGAGCAAAATGACTGGGCACTAGTGCTCCCACACCCGTCTCAGGTAAGATTTGTGTCCACCATGAGCTTTAATAGAGGTTGAGATTTAATGAGGTCCATTTTGGCAATTTACCTAGCCTAATGTAAGTTAACATTACAGGCATTTGCTCTGCGAGCTTCATTCAGTCAGGAATCAGGATCTCATCATGCAAGGCGCGCTGTTTGTGATCGATGGTACCCATATCCATTTCAGTTTTCCATAACAATTTTCAAAGGAGAAATATATTAAATAGAGACAAAAATGTCAATTGGACTGATCAATTGGATTGTTTTATTTAACTGTTTTATCTTTTTATTTTTATGTGATGAATTCACCCAGTCAATGACACTGATGGTGCAAATTAGAAGGTTAACCCAGTGTTTATAAACATACAAAGTCAAATGTCAGCTTATAAATTCTTTGGATGAGTTATTTCAAGAGATAAAAACCCTTCTGACATCAAATGCATAATTATTTTGCCATTTTAGGTGTATTTTTAGGCCACACTACTTTAATAGGAAGAATTACAATTATGGGGAACATATAATATACATTAATTGAATGTAGACTTGCTAAGATCAATTATTAATTATACTAACTACACCCAAAAAAGATTTGTGCTGCTTCTTTAAACTGAGCTGAATCAACACAGTTACAGAGTGTTTTTGTTTTGTTTTTTGTTCAATTTAATTGTAGGTTCGATCCACTTAAATTTGTATAAACAATTAAGTCAACTTAAATTATTTTAAGTTGGAAGCAATTGTGTGGAACCCAGCATATTTGATAATATATATAATAAAAAGTGTATATAATAGTATTCATTCATTCATTCATTTTCTTTTCGGCTTAGTCCCTTTATTAATCTGGGGTCGCCACAGCGGAATGAACCGCCAACTTATCCAGCATTTGTTTTACGCAGCGAATGCCCTTCCAGCCACAACCCATCTCTGGGAAACACATCCACACATTCTCATTCACACACATACACTATGGACAATTTAGCCTTACCCAATTCACCTGTACCGCATGTCTTTGGACTGTGGGGGAAACCGGAGCACCCGGAGGAAACCCACGCAACCACGGGG
>CAIGQQ010035826.1:4891256-4901485 GCA_903798035.1 Danio albolineatus | reverse complement strand
AAATCATAGACACCATTAAGGTGTTTTGTGGTATTTATTATTTGGTGATGTGCAAAGAACTGCACGAAAATAATCCTTCATTTGTTGATAATATATTCCTGTAAATATCATTAGTGTGAAAAGGAACAAAACCTGTTGGCATCATACTGCCCCCTAGAGTTCGTTTTACCTAAAAACTGCAGTCAAATGTATGTTGAAGTACGTATTTGCAGTTTCACAAAAGAAACCTGAAGCATGTCTTTCCAATCAGCCTGTATTGGTAATATGTGGGACTGTACCACTTTTAGGGTTAATGATGTCGGGGAATGCTGAACTTACCACAAAAGTTCACTGGACGAATGATTGGAGGTGCATCTCTTCCTCTCATATCTCCACTTGCGCCCTCCGTTCAAGGCACTGTCCGGGTGAAGGCTCACCTCTTCCCATTTGTCCAGTGGTGAGCTGCTCACTGTAGAAAGAGAGTGACAAACGCTACACTTTTAATGAAATACATCGGTCCAAAAGGTAGATTAAGGTGACCCAGCGGCAGATAAGGATACATTGCCTCAACCAGGCCAAAATCTGTCGCTCAGAATTGATTAAAGCAGTTGGGCTGTCGATGATAAATATAGTACACCAGAGAAAACTGTGGTTTAGCTTACAGTAGCCTAAGGCGTAATCAACTGGAAATGAACTTTACGGTACAAGTTGTTTAATGCTTTCCAAAGGATTACGATAAGCCAGTGTGGCGTTTCAACAACAGAATGAAAACCAAGACATTTCTACTGAGTGTGAAAGCCACGTTTGTGTGTGTGTGTGTGTGTTTAAAGAATTTCCATAATTTTCCACTTACTACATTACATATAATGATAAGCTAAGGTGGTTGATAAAGTGCAGACTAACTGCTTCCCAATAAAGCAGCCAAAGGCAAAGAAAAAACAAAACTCGAAAGGTCAAAAATTAAATTACGCTAAGAGCACGGATTAAATCAGCTGCAAATTTAATCATAAGCACCTCTTAAGTTGATTAAAAGTACTCTAAGCTTTCACAAACGCAGGCCTTTTAATGGATTGCAGTGGACAACTTTACTAACGCATTAAAAGGTTTCATTAAATTAACGTTTTGTTAATGATAGGGAGATACAGCTCGTCTCTAATGTAACCAACACTCTCAAAAAAAACAATCCAACACGTTTGGGTCAAACATTTAACCCAAGCAGCTGGATCAAAACAACACAATGCTGGTTAGTCTGTATTTGACCTAAATAATTTGTTTTTAACCTAGCATTGTGTCAAGTGATGGTATTTCACAATCAGGATAATATTGATTAAAAAAGATCCAAATAGGATATTTCAGCACTGTTTTAACCCAGATTTAAAATGTAGACCATCCCAATAGTTGGGTTAAAATTTTAACTCTAATTCTTAACCAAACTGTTGGTTTTGTCTAAGCGGCAATCTCCCGCTCTCTCTCAGGAAGCCAATACGGAAGTAACTAATACTGCAATTCCTCGACTGGGGGCTGGCTCCAGGAAATCCAAGTGTTTTCTGACTGCATTGGTAAACTGGCCATTTTTACCGCCGATAAAAACATGTTTACAGCCTGGTACAAAAGATGGTTTTGGTGCATATTGCTAGTATTACCCTTTATGACAGCTGTGAGGGGGTGAAATTATTTATAACTCATCCGTTTTGTTTTTATTAAGTTTATTAAGCTTGCATAATTAAGGGCGTGGCCACTTAAGTGACAGCTAGGTCTCGCTGCTTGCTGTCGGGTCACCTTAGCTGATTTAACATCCGCCGTAACCATATATGGTTCACCCCTGCCTAGATCGTGTGGCCTGGACTGTGTGTTTGGAAACGTGTGTGGGTCTGCAGCTTGATATTATTCAAAAAATTGCATTTTATCATCATTTCCCCCACAGTCTAAAGACATGCGCTACAGGTGAATTGAATAAACTAAATTTTCCATAGTGTATGTGTGTGAATGAGTGTGTATGGATCTTTGCCAGTACTAGGTTGCAGCTGGAAGGGCATCCGCTACGTAAAACATATGCTGGATAAGTAGGTGGTTCATTCTGCTATGGCGACCCCTGATTAATAAAGGGACTAAGCTGAAGGACAATGAATGATTGAATGTAATGAAAGATAAGAACTTCCATTCCACTAAAAAGTTCACAGACAGCATCCAATATTGGTCAGCTCTTGAAAATATTAAGAGACCACTTCAAATGTATTATTGGTCCTCTATAGAGATCGGCCCAAATTAAATCTATCCATCACATAAAGCAATTGCGTGTCATCAGACTTTCAACCTCTCAGTTCACATGGATTTACAAAGCACCAAAGTTTGTTTGGAACGGACTTTCAGCGACAGGCCAGAAATCTCTTGGGTTTCATTAAAAATACCTTCAAATATAAATGAAAGTCATACAGGTTTGGAAGCACATGAGGGTGCGTAAAAAAAAACCCCAGAAGTTTTATTCTTTGAGCAAACTAAGTCTTTAAAGTGTGTAATTTCTGCTCTTCGGTTTTGTTATTATGTGTTTGCTACAAGAAACATTTTACTAATAGAAAGACTACAATGACTGTTAAATGGTTGCTGCTTTGAGTCCAGGCTGGGTCAGTTGGCATTTCTGTGTGGAGTTTGCATGTTATCCGCGTATTGGGGGGGTGCTCCGGTTTCCCCCACAGTCCAAACACATGCGCTATAGGTGAACTGGGTAAACAAAATTGACCATAGTGTCTGTGTGTGAATGTGAGAGTGTAAGGGTGTTTCCCAGTACTGGGTTGTGGCTGGAAGGGCATTCACTGCGTAAAAAAATATGCTGGAATAGTTGGCGGTTCAGTCCACTGTGGCGACCCCTGATAAATAAGGAACTACGGCGAAGAAAAATGAAAGATTGAATCAAAAATGTAAAAACCAAACTAAAACTAAAGATTTCTTCAGCACCTTCTCATATTTTATTTACAGTAATTTGGAAAATGGTGATAAAATATTACACAAACTCTCAATTAAACTTTCAGAACACATTCATCTTGACAGTTCTAGAAAAAAAATAGATTTAATACCAATAACAAAATATTTTAAATAGATTTAATAGTAATCAATTCCAATCTACCAAAAATAATTCAAACAACTGTCAGTATGACTGTTACGATCACCAGCGATCTAACATCCAGAGATCGATGGTATACACTCACATTCACAAGAACTACAAATTTGCCATGTTATGGACTACATATTCAGTCATGCAACATACATAACATGGGGGGGGAATAATAATAAAATTTTTCCAACGTAAACGTTTTCAGTTTTATTTTTAAATATATGTAAACAAATCAAATTGTACAAACATTAAGACATTTTATTAATTAATGTGTCCCGGTGGCGCAGTGGGTAGCACGATCGCCTCACAGCAAGAAGGTCGCTGGTTCGAGCCCCGGCTGGTATTTCTGTGTGGAGTTCGCATGTTCTCCCCATGTTGGCGTGGGTTTCCTCCGGGTGCTCCAGTTTCCCCCACAGTCCAAACACATGTGCTATGGGTGAATTGAATGAGCTAAATTGTCCGTAGTGTGTGAGTGTGAATGAGTGTGTATGGATGTTTCCCAGTGATGGGTTGCAGCTGGAAGGGCATCCGCTGTGTAAAATATATGCTGGATAAGTTGCCGGTTCATTCCGCTGTGGCGACCCCACATTCATAAAGGGACTAAGCCGAAAATAAAATAAAATTAAACGTCCGTAGTGTATGTGTGTGAATGAGAGTGTATGGGTGTTTCCCAGTTTTGGGTTGCGGCTGGAAAGGCATCCACTGCATAAAACATACGCTGGATAAGTTGGTGGTTCATTCCACTGTGTCGACCCTTGATTAATAAAGTTACTAAGCCGAAAAGAAGAATGAATGAATAATTAATCATTTAATTATCAAAAAATTAATCGGCCCAATTGCACAGATTAATTGTTCCTCTAAAGATTAACAATGTGCGCTAGCAAAATAAACATCGTCATTTTTGCTTTCACACAGACTTGAAGTGTACTACCTGAATCTAAGGATGCTCTCTCAGGGTTGGAGCGGCTGGGCGATGACGGCTCGGTCTCCACCTGGATCAGCTCCGTCTCCTCTGTCTTCTTCTTGCGCAGGCTGCTCTTGGAGAAGCCGTTTTTGCGAGATCCTCGAGGACTCCTTCTGTCCCAGCTCCATCTCCTCTCACACGGCTCACTCAGGTCCACCAGATCCAGTGTAGTGGACAACACTGAAACAAAGGACGTGAAACGAAACATTACCAACATTCGGCTAGCTCATACAAAGATACAGCTGTAAAAAATGACTGAGCCATTTAGTTAACACAACTTAATATTTTGAGTAAAGTAAACTTATCTGGACTGAATGTGTCGACATAACTTGTATATCAAAGTATTACTTGGCTGAACTCATACAGTATATATTAGTTAACTGCTTCAAACATCTGAGCTTCCATTTCGATTTTATTTATTGTAATACTTTTAAATTTATATTTGTTTACTTTTGGATGACGACAGACGATGAAGGCTCATTACGGATACGGACCCAGGTCTACATTTCTGGAGACAGCGAAATACGCAACCGGAGGTACGTCTGCTCGCAGTTTTTGTTTTAGCAAATCCACCAGAGGGCGCTGTGCACACTTTTTGATGGTCTCAAATTTCTCTCTTCTCCTCTTCTCGTGTAAATCCACCAGAGGGCGCAAAATACACTGCAGGCTTGCTTGCTGTCGACTGACTGACTAAGGCCCAATCCCAATTCTACCCCTTAGCCCTTCCCCTTACCCCTACCCCTTGTTTTGCACGTTCATGTGAAGGGGTAGTGGTGTCCCAATTCTCTTTAGCTTGATGGCGTAGGGCTAAGGGCAAGGGGTATACACACCTTCGAACTAAGATTTTTCAGGAGCACACTTAAAACAGAGGGATAAGAAAATTTCTCAGAATACACCTGCCACAACTGAACCTGGAAGTAAGGAGATCCACAAATTAGTATTTTTTGTCATTACGAATTTTTACGACAAACAAACATGTTTTAATATATTCATAACCGCGTTCGTGTTTTACCGTCATGCTTTAATAATTTTTTTTTTTAAAAACGCTAAATTTCGCGATCTATGATCCATAATCATAACTCCTGTACAGCAGTCCCACAACATTCTGACACTCGAATACCCTGCCATGTCTAGTGTCTGGGAATGAGCTTTTTACAGCGTCTGCTAAAATGTTAATGTTGTTTTCGTGTGTTTACACAGATGAGTATGGCCACTGTGTAAAAACACAGTTTAGTTACGATCTTATTGCCACAGTAGATCATTATGATAACATAATATACGCCTTCAGTGATTTCCTGAAGATAAACACCAAAAAATAACACAACTGGAATAACTCCAGCAGTCGTGATCGTCTGATCTCATATGAAGCAAGAGATCGCGATGACTTATAATCGCTTAAAATAACTTATAATAACTTATAATTGCAATGTGCAGGTGTTGAAGTGCTTTCCCAATTCTTAGGGGTAAGTTTTGAATCCCTTCCCCTTAACCCTCGGTTGTAAGGGCCAAGGGGAAGGGGTAGGGGTACAAAAATAGAATTGGGATTGGGCCTAACTGACTCACCCACCAACCCCGTCCCTATATGGACAAGTGTTTACTCGTTGTTTTTGGAACTAAGGAGCGCAGTATGTATGTCATTTTATTATTGTTTTTATATATATGTAACTTATTTTATCTATTTTTAGTATGGAAAGCTCTGCTGTGACGTGAATTTCCCTTTGGGGATTACTAAAGTCAACAAACAAACAAATAAAACCAACCGTTAGTGTTTTCAAAAGCAATCTAGAAAAAGAAAAGCAGTTTTGGCCACGTAATTTCACCATGTTTTCAGCATGTTGTTAATTAATTAATTTTTTGGCTTTTGCTTTACCTGGTTTCTGAAACCATTCCTCACCGGACTTTGCAGTCAACTTAGCTCCGTGTCCCAGTTCCATCAGCATACGTGGCGAGCTACTGGGAAAACTGGTTACACCAGAAAAGCCGTCCGTAAGGAGGTAAGTGGTCTGCTGGAAACGCTAAAAAAAACAGAAGCCGTCGGCGGCGCCATACCGCCCCATAGCCTTCATTTTACAGACGAAATGCCATACGTATTTCTGGCTACATAATTTAAGCTCTCCAGAAATGTAGAAAGGGGTACGTATCCACAATGAGCTTGTGTTGAATGTGTTTCTGCCAATGACTGTATAAAATATGGAGGACGCGACAGCCCCTTTTCCCATTGAAGGCTTTGAAGGCAAAACGCCTTGTGACCGGCACACACTGACGAAACTGGAGCCTGTGCACACGCAGAAGGACTGCCTGATAGAGCCAGAGGTGGAGCCGCAGATAGAATCCGCTGCGTAAAACATATGCTGGATGAGTTGACGGTTCATTCCACTGTGGCGACCTAATAAAGGGACTAAGCCGAAAAGAAAATGAATGAATGAATGAATGAATGAATGGAAAACCTGTATCGAATACTTTGTGCTGTAAAAAATGCTGGGTTCCAAACAAATCATTCATGTTTCCCAACACAAATCAATTAAGTTAACATACCACATTTAAGTGGATTGAACAAGAAACAATTAAGTTTCCCCCTAAAAACATTTCCAGAATTGTGTTGTTTCAACTAGTTTGAACAAGCAGCAAAAATCTTGTGTGGATTTGTTTTTTCCGGCGTCATGTTACAATATCTTTGCTCTATAATCTCTTTTGATTGTTATTTACAATATTGAGAGGATATTATGACAGTATGTGAATTTAAAGAGTTTTAGAGAAGTCCTGTGAAATCTAAAACTAAATAAAACCAGGTATAGAAAAAAACCTGTATTGATCTCTATATAAATATATAGAAAGGCATTTGGATTCATGTATATTGATATTTACTTTCTTTATCGTTAGGTTTTGATTTAGAAATACAGTTTAATTCAGTATTATTACATCTCCGTATAAAGTAAAATAAAGTGCTGTTTAACAAGAGAATATTTTAAATATAATATTTTCATTCATTCAGTTTTCATTTTCTTTTTTAGTTTAGTCCCTTTATTCATCAGGGATCGCCACAGCAGAATGAACCGCCAACTTATCCAGCATATGTTTTACATAGCGGATGCCCTTCCAGCTGCAACCCAGTACTGGGAAACACACACATACACTACGGCAAATTTATGGCAAACTACACACAGAAATGCCAACTGACCCAGCCGGGACTTGAACCAACGACCTTCTTGCTATGAGGTGACAGTGCTAACCACTGAGCCACCCAATATATTATTTTTACTAACTAATTTATTTAATATTTAATGATTTTTTTTACTAATTTAATAACTAACTTTTGTCTTTGCCATAATGACAGTACATTATATATTACTAGTTACTTTACAAGTTGGCCGTATTCAGCTTAAAGTGCAATTTATGGGCTTAACTGGGTTAATTATGGTTATGTTTTGTTCAAAATGGCAGGTTATGTTAATTAGGCATTGTATAATAATGGTTTGTTCTGCAGACAATCTTTAAAATTATTTCTTAAGGGTCCAATACTATTGACCTTAAAATTTGTTTTAATAAAACACACTTAAATTATATTGTAATTATAATATATTTTATTATAAGAATGTTTTTAAAGGGATGATTATTAGGACTGTTGGGCCCCATGGCTGGAGTTATAACTAATTAGGCCCCCATATAACTAAATCCGCTCCAGGACGCTGGGTAAAATGGCCAACAAGCCAGCTGAGAAGTCCATTATGATGAATTGTGGGACAGAGGAGAACAGATGACAGAGCAGTAACTATGGAGAACCTGCTGTGTTGGAGGTGACGGCTCGTGTGGCTCCATCAGTCTTGCTCTCGCTCTGGAAGTCATCGATAGAAGGGCTCAGTAAGGGACGACTCTCTTGCTGCTCACTACACAACTGAAACACACAACCAAAACACACATTTCACTTAAGACTGCATACACTTACACAACATATTCATCTTATTCGTTAGGTACAGTTGAAAAAAAAAAAGATTTGTCGTCCTGTGAAATTTTGCTGAGATTTTTAATGCAATTTAAACATATTAAGTTTTTAATAACTACAGTATCTTCGAATAGGGCGCCACGGTGGCGTAGTGAGTAGCACGTTCGCCTCACAGCAAGAAGGTCGCTGGTTCGATCCCCGGCTAGGCCAGTTGGCATTTCTGTGTGGAGTTTGCATGTTCTCCCCGTGGTTGCGTGGGTTTCCTCCGGGTGCTCCGGTTTCCCCCACAGTCCAAAGACATGCGGTACAGGTGAATTGGGTAAGCTAAATTGTCCGTAGTGTATGTGTGTGAATGACAATGTATGAATGTGTTTCCCAGAGATGGGTTGCGGCTGAAAGGGCATCCGCTGCGTAAAACAAATGCTGGATAAGTTGGCGGTTCAATCCGCTGTGGCGACCCCGGATTAATAAAGGGACTAAGCCGAAAAGAAAATGAATGAATGAATGAAAGTATCTTCGAATAACTGATTTCATTTGACTTTGCCAAGGTGATGATGATGTACGTAATATTTTGCATTACACTAGTGCACTTTAAAACTTTATTACCACCCGAAATCAGAAGAAGTTAGGACAGTATGGAAAACTCATATTAAAAAAGATTGTTTTTTTTATTGCACACAATAGCACATTATTTAACTTGTTCCTCATGGTTTTTAAAAAAATTAACAGGTATTACTAATTTTGGTTCACAAAACACATTTTAAAAAGTTGGAACAGTAAAGCATTTATCACTTTGTAATGTTGCCATTCCTTTTCACAACACTTAAAAGACGGTTAAGGACTGAAGACACCAAGTGATGAAGTGTTTCAGGTGTAATTTTGTCCCATTTTTCCTGCAAACAAGTCTTAAGGTGGGCAACAATATAAGGACTTCGGTCGCATTTTGCACTTCAAAATGCACCACACTTTCTCTATTGGAGACAGATCGGGACTGCAGACAGGCCAGTCAAGTACCGGTATCCACTTCCTCTGCAGCCGGGACTTTTTTTTTTTTTTTGCATTGTCTTGTTGAAATATGCATAGGTGTTCTTGCAAAAGAAGGCAGCATATTGTGCTTCCAAAATCTCAATCACCATTAATGATGCCACTGACACAACCCCGGCCCATGCCATGACAGACTCTGGCTTCTAGACTTGGTCTGGAGCAAACAGTATCCATTTCTCCCAAAAAAATTCCTGAAATACCGATTCATCTGACTGCAGTACACGTTTCCACTGTGTGATGGTTTGTCCCAGATGCCTCCGAGCCCAGAGAAGTCAAAGGCACTTCTGGACACGATTAACATAGGGCTTCCTTTTGGCACAGTACAGTTATAACTGGCATTTCTGGATGTAATTGCGTATTGTGGTACTTGACAAAAGTTTGCCAAAGTAGTCGTGAGCCTATTTGGTGATATTACTTATAGATGAATGATGATTCTTGATGCTGAGGGATGAGAGATCACGGTTGTTCAGCTTAGGCTTGCACTCTTGTCCTTCAACCACTAAAATTCCTCCAGATTCTTTGAATCTTTTAATTATGTTATGCCCTGTTGAGAGTGAAATATCTAAACATCTTTTTTTAAGATTTTAACAATTTTCTGACATATTTGTTGCCAAACTGGTGATCCTCAGCCCATCTTTGCTCCTAAAGGACTAGACCTTTCTTGGATGCTGCTTCTGCTCCAAATCATAATAACAATCACCTGATGACATCACCGGTTTCAAATCACATCATTATTTAACCAATTTACCTGATTACTAGCCCTAAACTGCTCCTGTCCCAACTTTTTTTTGTAATGTGTTGCAAGTCTGTATGACAAGAAAGGATGTGTATTTACAAATGAAAAGACGTTCACCAGACAAAAATTTTTGTGTTAATATTGTCTGCAGTTAAACACAAGTAAAAAGCAAATTTGGAAATCACTACTTTCTTCTTTTGTTTGCGTTTTCCATACTGTCCCAACTTTTTCTGATTTAGGGTTGTAGATTAATTAGGTTAACTAGGCACATTTGGTTAATCAGGCAAGTGATTGTGTAACCCCGCCGGTCCTACGCCACCCAACCCGCTCCGAGCTGGTATCGAACCGGCGACCTTCCGCATGGGAGTCGGTAGCTCTACCAAGGAGGCTAAAGGCCATGGCCTCTAGCGTCTGTCGCTAGAGCACCTTTAGAGGTCAGAGGAGTGAGGTTTACCTG
>CAIGQQ010035826.1:4843695-4891246 GCA_903798035.1 Danio albolineatus | reverse complement strand
TCCGAGCTGGTATCGAACCGGCGACCTTCCGCATGGGAGTCGGTAGCCATGGCCATGGCCTCTAGCATCTGTCGCTAGAGCACCTTTAGAGGTCAGAGGAGTGAGGTTTACCTGCACAGCACTTCACTAGCTGGCCTCTGCTACAATTGGACAACAGTAGTAATGTTCTGTAGTGGTTCTAAGTTATATTTGTTAAACCAAGTTTCTTGCAGTACTGTTTTTTTAATAAATGGAAAGCAAAGTACATGCCGGCAGCTAGCTCTCTGCAACTCTCACATGGTCGCCCACTGAAGCCAAGCAGGGCTGCGCCCGGGTTGCTGCTGGAAGTGGTGTTAGTGAGACCAACAGGGGGCACTCAACCTGTGGTCTGTGTGGGTCCTAATGCCCCGGTATAGTGAAGTGCCGTCTTTCGGATGAGACGTTAAACAGATGTCATCAAAAATCCAACGATGTTCATCGAAAATGAGTAGGGGTTTACCCCGGCATCCTGGCTAGATCTGCCCATTGGTCCATCATGGCCTCCTAACCATCCCCATATCATAATTGGCTTCATCGCTCCTCTCAACCATCACTCCGCTGCCTGACCTGCCATCGCGTCATCAAGGTGGATGCTGCACACTGGTGGTGGATAAAGAAATTCCCCCATTGTGTAAAGCGCTTTGAGTGTCTAGAAAGGCGCTATATAAAATGTTAGGAATTATAGATTACATTTGTCTCCCCCCCTTTCCGCCTGATCCACAAAATGGTCTGATCTGTAATTAAAAAAAACGTAATGTGATCTGAACCGTAAGATTTATGATCCATTTCACCATTAGTCTTACATAGGACAGTTATATAATTCACGCAAAACTCTTGATTGACATCTAAAATCATACTGGAGCGGAGGGACAGTGAGATGTTGAACTCATTACAGTATTACACTGACAGCACTATGAAAGCAAAACTTGAAGGATCACGCTATAAATAATTTAAAACTTTGTTCTCTTCTCAATCCTCATCTTCATTCGCATCACCTGAGCGCAAATTTGCTGACTTCTGCGACACACAACCTTATAAATAACGAAATGCTGCCTTTAACATGTCTATTGGGACTATATGTGCAGGGTTGGTATTGTTTATTGATTAGTTCACACTGCAATCTGATACTAGTCACAATTTAAACAATAATATGAACAGCAAACCTAAGATCTGAGCAATAATGCCTGCAGTATGAATTCCTTTTTGAAATTGTATAAATGTATTTATATATCTATTATGTGCAATCAAATGTCACAATAAATGTACATACAATTCTCTCAGCCATTGAAAAGAAGTGTAGAGGATTGGGTTGAATTCTGAACTATATTTATTAAAGAAACAAACAAAAGTAACCCATGTAGTGGAAAACAACAGGATGAACACAACACTGAATCCAAGCAAAGCCAACTAGCGACATACACATAACAAGAGTACAGACAAAACTAAGCTACAAATTAAAAGTCCATGGTAAAACAAGATCACGGAAAACAGACAGAAGATGGCAGACAAGAGTTATGAGCGGGTTGTGACACAAATTGTGATACAAATTACGTTGGAAACAACACAATGGTAGAATTTATAGCGGTCCAGAATCGCTAAATTAGAAAACAACTGCCCTTGACACGGGTCAGCAATGTGAGTGCCCTTCACTTCATAACACAGACGCCATAAATCACCAATATGAAGGTGAGCACAAGTGAATCCAGTTACATGGCTTGCTAACGGCTTCTTGGTTATGTATAAGTAACTCTGATTCTTGAGTCTTGGATTCCTGCAAGAACCAAACTTATCTTTTTTAAAACCTACAGTGAATTGGTTATACAGTTGAAGTCAAAATTATTCGCCCTCCTGTTTTTTTTTTTTCTTTTTCAAATATTTCTCAAATGATGTTTAACAGAGCAAGGGATTTTTCACAGTATATGCTATAATATTTGTTCTTCTAGAGCAGGGGTGCCCAAACTTTTTCTTATAAAGGGCCAAAAACCATTGATTGAGGGCTGTGGGCCAAAGTAAAATATACTAAACTGTTTAATTAAAGGCGACGCAGTGGCGCAGTAGGTAGTGCTGTTGCAAGAAGGTTGCCGGTTCGAGCCTCGGCTAGGTCAATTGGCATTTCTGTGTAGAGTTTGCATGTTCTCCCCGTGTTCTCGTGGGTTTCCTCTGGGTGCTCCGGTTTCCCCCAGTCCAAAGATATGAGGTACAGGTGAATTGGGTAAGCTAAATTGTCCGTAGTGTATGAGTGTGAATGAGTGAGTATGGATGTTTCCCAGAGATGGGTTGCGGCTGGAAGGGCTGCGTAGAACAAATGCTGGATAAGTTGGCGGTTCATTTCGCTGTGGCGACCACAGATTAATAAAGGGACTAAGGCACCGTTTACACTAATGCGTTTTTGTTTTAAAACGTATAAGTTTTGCTACGGTTACGCCATCCGTCCACACTACGCAGGAGTTTTTGAGCCCCGAAAACGGAGCGTTTTGGAAACGCTGGAGAGGCCGTTTTCATTATAAAACGCTGCTGCTCCGTCTCAGTGTGGATGGGGGAAATGGGAGCGTTGTTTGCACTGCTGTCCGTTTTAGGCGATATTGTGCAGTTAAACTCTGCTTTTTTTACTACAACAGCTGCATATATTCGCAAGAGGCAAGCTATTCGCAAAAGGCTCGCTAATCGCTTGTGTTTAAAGCGGCGTGAGCCCTTTTTTAGAACCCCGGTTTTGGGTTAGCGTTTGTTGACTAACAATAACAATAGCCTTGCAAGACACATGCTTCCTGTTTATACTTGCATGAATGACACGCGCATGCCCAGAGTGCGCGAATGGTCACGTGATATACGTTTTTGGTGGAGTAGTGTGGACGGAGATATGTTCAAAAACGCTGGGTGAAACGCTAGTGTGGACGGGGATCGTTTTCATGCTAAAACGCCATTTTAAAACTAAAACGCACTAGTGTAAACGGGGCCTCAGCCGAAAAGAAAATGAATGAATGAATGAAGGTTTACATTAAATTTGGCGACTTATTTGTTAATATTTAAAAATAACAAGAAAGCATTGCTTTAAAACATATTAAGTAATGATGGAGTGTCATTTTTTTTTTACATTTTATAAGAACTTATTATAGTAAAAACATACAATAAACAATGTCATTTATAACACAATGGAGTTCAATGCTGAATACACTAGTCAAGCTGCTCCTGCCTTCGCCCTGATTCGCTCACATGTCTTGTGCATTGTCATCTATCTGTCAGTATTTACATTGTAAAAGTCTCATTCCTTTGCAACATTTAATTGAAACTATCATTTTATGTAGCTCCTTTATTAAACAAAGAAACTAAAGATTCTGTCAAATTTGAAATTATGGATCTCTGTCAAAGGCGTTTGCCCCAACCAACTCCCCATTATTCTCCTTCTCTTTCCAGATGGGATGGTGGGCCAAACCAAAGGCATCCATGGGCCAACTTTGGCCGCCGAGCTCTACTTTGGGCACCTCTGTTCTAGAGAAAGTCTTATTTGGTTTATTTCAGCTAGAATAAAAGCAGTTTTAATTTTTTTTAAACCATTTTAAGGTCAATATTCTTAGCCGTCTTAAGCAATTATTGTTTTTGATTAGCTACAGATCTAACCATAATTATACAATGATTTGCCTAATAACCATAACTTGCCTAATTGACCTACTAAAGCCTTTTTATGTCATCTTAAGCTGAATACTCTTGAAAAATATCTAGTAAAATATTATATACTGTCATCATGGCAAAGACAAAAGAAATCAGTTAGTAAAAATGAGTTATTAAAGCTATTATGTTTAGAAATATGTTGAATAGAAATTGGGGAAAAAATATTTGGGGCTTAATAATTTAGCAGGGCTAATAATTCTGACTTCAACTGTATGTGTATGTATAACCCTTTACCATCCCTGGGTTTCAACAGCTCTTTCAAATCACATAAGGTTACCATCCCCCACCCTCTTAAAATCCATTTCGCAGTTGTTTATCACCCTAAGGGAAGCTAGGAAACTTCTTGTAGGAGTTGATTAGGTCGCTCTCAACCTTCCCTGAGGATTGCACTCCTCTGATGGTGCTCAGAGATTTCAACATCATCCACCTAGATTACCTCCGCACACAGAAAGCTGATATATGCCAATATATGCAAATTATATAAATGACATACAAGTTCATATTTAGATTTCACATATATAAAACCCACTCGAACACGAGGAGAACATGCAAACTCCACACAGAAGCCAACTGACCCAGCCGAGGCTCGAACCAGCAACCTTCTATATTTCAACATTCTGAATTTTTTAATATATATACACAACCCAGCAGTTTGGGGCTAATTTTAGGGCCTGATTTGAAACAGGTGGTGTCAACATGTGATCATAATTATAACTTGGTACAAAAACAGCATACAGATACTTGACTGGCCTGCCTGCAGTCCCGACCTGTCTCCAATAGAGAATGTGTGGCGCATTTTGAAGTGCAAAATGTGACAATGAAGACCCCGTACTGTTGCCCACCTTAAGACTTGTTTGCGGGAACAATGGGACAAAATCACTTGGTGTCTTCAGTCTCTAAGTGAAGTTTATTTATAAACTAATTTCGAGAGGATCACGTGCTGATGATTGCTTGCAGCTGGTCCCGCATTATTTAATTCATGATTTACCAATCAGACGGTTCCTAAGCTACTATAAATACTTTAAGTTTCATTTCACAGCCATCATTAATAGAATTACACTGGTTACCAGTGCACCAAAGGATAGATTTTAAGATTCTTTTATTAGTTTACAAGGCGTTACACAATATGGCACCTTCTTACATTTCTGAGTGCTTATCGAAATATAATCCAAACTGTTTGCTACGTTCATCTAGTGCTGGACTTTTAGAATTTTACTCTGTAAATCTGATGCGATCTGGTGGCACCTCTTTTAGTCACTATGCTCCAAAAATTTGGAATTGTCTTCCAAATGAAGTGAAAGAATCCCCCAGCATTCATGTTTTTAAAAAGTGTGTTAAGACGCACCTTTTAAAATTGCATATGAATATAACAGTATGTGAAGTGTATGCATTTTATCTAAATGTGTATATTGTGTTGGTGTATGTGTGCATGTGCAGTGTGTGCATGTATATGCATATTTAAGGATTATTGTGTGTGTGATTGTGTAGATATATGCATATATGCGTGTACATGTATGCTTTTATCCACATATACGTGCGTACATGTATGCTTTCATCCACATATATGCGTGTACATGTATGCTTTCATCCACATATATGTGTGTACATGTATGCTTTCATCCACATATGTGTGTACATGTATGCTTTCATCCACATATATGTGTGTACATGTATGTTTACATCAGAGCATATATTTCATTGTTTATTTTGCTTTATTTGTTTATACATTTTTATTTGGTTTATTTTATGTTTGTTTGTTGCTTGTGAAGCGCTTTGAGTTGCATGTATGCAGGAAAAGTGCTATACAAATAAAGATTTATTATTATTATTATCTTCATTTTGAAGAATACCCCCTTCCACCCTTACTCCTCCTCCTTTCCTTGATGGGTGGCACAGTGGCCCAGTGGTTAGCACTGTTGCCTTACAGCAAGAACGTCACTGGTTCTAGTCCTTACCAAGCCAGCTGATGTTCCTGTGTGGAGTTTACACATTCTCCACATGCTCACATGGGTTTCACCCGGGTTCTCCGGTTTCCTCCCACCGTCCAAAAACATGCAACTTAAATAAATTGACTAATCCAAATCAGCACCATAGACATGCTCCTAGTAAGTAGTTATCTCTTAAGAGCAATCACTATCTGTTCTACTACAGCAGGGGAGTTCTCGAGATCTACCGGAGCTCAAACTCTCCTCTCGCCTTGCAAACAGGAGGGAGCCCTGGGCTCGAGGATCTTATGAGCTCAGGGCTCTCTCCCGGGACAGCATGCCAAACAAGCTTCAGCTAAGTGTGAACTCTTAAAATGTCTTTTAAGTGTTGTGAGAGAGAATAGCAACATTACAAAGTGGTAAATGGTTTACTGTGGCAACTTTTTTTGAAGTGTGTTGCAAGAACAACTAATGTTTAAATTAAATAATGTTTGTTGCATTGTCTGCAATAAAAACACAAGACAAAATAAATTTAAAAGCACTCATTTCTTTTCTTTTTTATTTACATTTTCCATACTCTAACACCAGACATCTAAATTCAGGGCTGCAGAGAGAATGTGGCATAAATTAAAATGTTTGCGTATCAGTCACTCTTCTCATACTTCTATGCTAGCCTCCACTATTAAACTGCCACAATTAAATTAACAATCTCTCTAACTATTGCATTCTCTTTAAAACACTTTCCTCCCTCCTGTCCCCTGACAACATTGCCACCGTCTTCATTAATAAAACAACGACCGCTAGTGTACAACTCTCCACAGTAAAAACTGACAAACACACCTTGACAGCGAGCATAACACAGGCTCACATCCTTGTCTCCAATCCCTAATGCAAAAGTTCCCAAACTACTTTTTCCCATCTTTTCCGACTACTTGTCAGCTTCTTCCAATTCCATCTCGCCTTCTAGACCAACCATTTGTCCTCACATTGACACATACCTTTACACTTTACATTCCCCACTGCATTTAAGCAGGCTCTGATAACTCCACAGCTAAAGAAACACATTCGAACTTAAGCCCTACTGAAAAACCACAAACAGCTTTCCATTCAGTTGCTCCAAATCACTTAAGCAAGTCGGGTTTAACTAAACGCTGATTTATACTTCTAAGTCGAGTGACTCTACGTGCCGTTTGTGTTGCCCTGCAAGAACACTTCTGAAACGCTAACTGGCAGTAGTGTTTTATATTACTGTGTCGAGTTTCTTCGTGTGTGTTTTGTTTTTTCTGAACGCTACCTTAATGTACAAGTAGCTAAAACTCACTCATTCAAAGGTGGGAACCGGCAGATGTGCAACAACTTTAATCATAAGGTAAACACAAAACGAAAGTTTCCATCTGGAGCTCATTCAAGGTAGAGATCTGCAAAAAATTTGTCCCACTCCCGCAAAGTTTTATTCCGCACCCGCCCGCGCCAAGGTGGCGTAGTGACACATTTGGCTTCGTAGTGGCACATTCGCCTCAGAGCAAAAAGGTCGCTGGTTCGAGCCTCGGTTGGGTCAGTTGGCATTTCTGTGTGGAGTTTGCATGTTCTCCCCGTGGTTGCGTGGGTTTCCTCTGGGTTTCCCCCAAAGACATGTGGTATAGATGAATTTGGTAGGCTAAATTGTCCATAGTGTGTAAGTGCAAATGAGTGTGTATGGATGTTTCCCAGAGATGGGTTGCAGCTGGAAGGGCATCTGCTGCATAAAACAAATGCTGGATAAGTTGGCAGTTCATTCCGCTGTGGCGACCCCGGATTAATAAAGGGACTAAGTCGAAAAGAAAATGAATGAATGAATGAATGTTTACCTGCTGCCTGGCCCGCCCTGTTTTCTACCCGACCCGACTGTTGTAGAGTGCGTAAATTCCGAACAGAAGTTGAGATATTTCTGATGAAAGAGTCATGAAATGTTCAAAGTTACCTAGAAAGGTAGCAAGAACATTGTCCAACCAGTCTACGTGTCATCAGTGACTTAAAGTACGTCAGTTAATCTTTGTAAAAAGGCTTATAAACGCAAAACTGTATTGCACTGTGTGCTACCGTAACAAAACATTGTATAGACCAGTCGTAGGTGATATCGTTAAAATAACAATAAGTTACATTTTCTATCATGAATAGGGCCAGACGGAATCTGCGGACATTTTTTGCCATTTCTGCGCAAAATTTTTTTTTAAATCTGCGGATTTATGCGGAATGATTTTGGGAGTATCATAACGAAAACCTTCATGTATGAAATAAAAAGTAATACCTTTTATGTTTACAATGCAAATCCAATTAGATCCACTTTATTTGGTAAACAAAGCTAGTCTAAAACCTCTACTAAAAGACAGAAATATTACTTTACAAACTGTATTGTAAATAAATCATATGAATATTTTCATATTAGTCAATATTATTACTGAAATTAATTTAAAAACTGAATCAAAATAAATGTACACACATTTACACAAGTAAATAAACAGAATCAATGATGCGCTAAATATCTGCAGAAATCTGCGCGCGCACATTCCGTGTGGGCCTAATCAATCAAGAACAATTTTACAGGTATATTTTTACCTGTATATCCGGAATTGTCATATATGGGTGAACTGTCTCTTTAACTGGCCACTCAAGGTGGAATTGACCCACCCAACTTTAGCAGCAGAGAGGAAAGTAGACTCCAGTGGTCTGTGAAAACCAATCACTGTTACATAATACATGAAATCCAAGCCCGGTTATCTAATTTCCATAATATCTTAAGTGAAAACCGTCCAGTGTCCTAACAGCGGACACAGTCCATTTTAGTGCAGTTTCCCCTCTGATTCCAGGAAAACTTTGTATTTCACATCATATATTATGTAACCTCCTTATTACTTATGATTAAATCACGCATGGGCAGCTCGGTAGCGTAGTGGGTAGCGATTTCGCCTCACAGCAAGAAGGTCAATGGTTTGAGCCTCAGGTGGGTCAGTTGGCATTTCTGTGTGAAGTTTGCATGTTCTGCTGGCTTGGGTTTCCTACGGGTGCTCTGGTTTCCCCCACAAGTCCAAAGACATGCGGTACAGGTGAATTGGGTGAGCTAATATTGTCCATAGTGTATGTGTGTGAATGAATGAATATGGGTGTTTTCCAGTGACGCGTTGCAGCTGGAAGGGCATCCTCTGTGTAAAACGTGCAGGATAAGTTGGCGGTTCATTCCGCTGTGGTGACCACAGATTAATAAAGGGACTAAGCCGAAAAAAAAATGAATGAATGAATAATTCATGCATGTCTTTTTATTTTTTGTATCCTAAATCCAACCGACATCATCCAGGAGTTCATCAGTTACATGCTGTCCAATTTATTTCTTTTGTATTTAAAAAAAAAGAAGAAAACAAGTGTTTATCAGCCCATTTTCACCATAAATGCTCTCAGCAGTAAACTGCCAGTAAATTCCCCACTGAGCAGCTCATCTCTGTGTATTGAGGAATGTGTGGCTATCTGCCACGTCCTCAGTGGAACACAACCAAGCCCTCCAAAATCCCAAAACCCTTCAACATTTGGGAAAAGCCTTTTATAGACAGCCAAAAACGATGTCTATTTATTTGCTTCATGAAGAAAAGTGGTCCGATAAATAACACAAGCCACTCCACACACAAAACCTCATCCACAAAGGCCACATTTAATTAGCGTCCTACAAACAAATTATTCCCAAAGAGCAAAGCAACACCAACATGCAGCTCTGGCTTCATTAATAACAACAAAAAACAGGTTCATGCAAATTAAAAAGAAATAAATAAAGCAACAGAACATCTATAGCTGCTTATGGGGACAGTAGTAGCTGACGTAAAGCTAATGTCGCTCTTGTTCGCTTGTGAATTATCGAGCGATCCCAAATGGCCGCTCCTTTGTCACAAGTCTTGACGGCATCATCATCTAGTGTGAACCCCATAGAGCAGCTTGCTTTCCACAACAAGAAGCAGCACTCCAACACACATGGCTTGTTATGTGTGCCATAGTATACTGACAGACACTTAAAACAGAGAGCAGCAAGGCCATTTCATTTAGTTCACATGTGCAAATAGTCCAACTAAGGCTTGCCGCTCCCTGTTGGTGGGTGTATGTGCTCAGCCCACCTTGTTTGTCACGGTGAGCAGGGGTTTTCCATCTGAGCTCCTTCAGCACAATAGCAACCGCCCTAGAGTCTTTCTCCTACAACAGTGAAATCAACAGTGAGTTGTGTCAGTTTGTGTTCAACGTCTCGGAGCCGTCGAGGGGCTATAAAACATTTCCAATTGGAACGAAATGATCATTTGAAGACTAAAATCCGTCTTCCTTGCATTTAGAGGTAGTCATTTTTTTGTTGTTGATCACTGTTCACCCAACTGACACAAAACAATGCATAATTAGCATGCTATCGTCAGTTCTGCAGCTAAATAAGCAGGGATCTACTTTATTTCAGAACAATAATGTCAATCTTTGTCGGCCAGTATGTTTTTTATGTTTATTTATATAAGGGTCAGTAAGTACATTTTAAAGAAGAATTATTTAATTTAATAGTAGTGTAATATAGTAAGACTTACAATTAACATTTAGCTAATTGCATAAAAACTATGTGAATTCTACTGTGAAAACATCTGTTAATAAACAGTGTCCGTATTTTGTGATTCTCTGGTGTTTTATGCTTGTGAACTGCATTATGAGACGTGGATTAAGCAAAATGTAAAATACGTTGCTCCAATTACAATTCACTGCACGCTTCAGATGACAAATCCACTAGAGGGCGCTGTCTACATTTTTGCAAATGTGAAATACGTGTTGTTGTACATTTCAGATACACGTCATTCTTGTTAAACTTTACGTTAACATTAAAATTTGAAGGAGCAGTGATCAAGTTTCCATCATGCAAATTGCAAAGTTTAAATAAAAGGAAAACACGTAAGAATCATGAAATGCGAGAATTCGTTAATTAATGGATATTTTTGTGTAGTGTCTGCAATCATTAAATGCCGCGTTGTATCCAAAAACAGTGCAATTTTTAAATCACTTTTAAAAGCACATTTTAATTTAAATGGTAAAGTTATTTTTTTACTCTGCAAGCACAGTTAATGTTCAAACTATTTATAATGTGTAAAGAGGCTGACAATAATACATATTCTTAATAAAAGGAATTGATTTGTCTCGTTTATGAACTGTGCAGAGCTGTCGCTGCTTAATTAGACCTACTACGCTACTGTATTTCAATACTGGTCATTATAGTGGTACTATACAGTAAACTGTAATCTGTAAGTATCTGTAATATTAGTGCATCTCTATAAATTTTCTTTATAATAAAAGAAAGTAATGAGTCATTTATCTTTTATCAATGCCTGAACTCTACCACACACACACACACACACACTCACACACACAAAACGACTAATCTTCAGCAAATAACATGCTGTAGTACACAGAGTTGTAAACCACTGGTTTGCGCTATTCAAGGAGACACAGCCACCCAAAGACACCATCCAAAAACATGGGGCTTACAACTGTGCTTTTAACAGTCCCCACACCACTCAGACAGATCTAAGCACTTAAGCCACCACTGGGACGCTGAGAGCCGGAGTGGAAGCAATTCGCAGCAGACTGCCATTTAAACCCCAATTTGCAGAGTTGAGCAACAACACTGTTGGTACTACACAGCAATCCAATATAAATCTAACTGCTGTTTTGTAGTGATCAATGAAGTGAGGGCTCTAATGCAGCACTTCAGGGTCCAGCAACAAAACAACCTCGGAAATAGGCATGGGCCGGTATAAGATTCTGACCGTATGATAAACTTGGATTAAAATATCACGGTTTCGCGGTATTATGGTTTACTGCTCTAAAATATGTTCCTCTTAAAAGTCTGGGTTAAAAACAACAAAATTTTCCCCCATTGAACACAAAATATTTTATATCAAGAAAAATGTATTTATATATTTTAGAACAGTAAAAATGTCAGGCTAAATAATTAAAACAAATCACTATCCTCTGCTGTCTTCATTAGTTTCAAAATCACAGATTTCTTTCTGTCTTGTCTTTGGATATAAAATAAAGCCACTGCACTGTTCAGGTCTACAGCATACTTGGATCATACCTGTCTGGATCTACACCTGTATTTTACAGCTCTATCCCGCTATCATCCCATAAAGGTGTTTTCCCGTATTTCTCCCGTATTTTCAGTCGTTCTATGAAGGGTGGCAATAAACATTAAAGAGCCGATCCTCCCTATACGCAACCCATACCGCCGAACCACCAGGGGCCGCCCCTTGCTCTTAAATGTGAGTCTGTTCTGTGCTTTCCTTTTATTTAGACATGAAACACTTTGAAATAAATATAAAAACGGCACGATTCCCTTTCCTTTTCATTACAGGTGCCGTCGCTCCTCCTATGCAATCCCCAAAACAGTCATAAAGCGGTGCGTGACTGTCAGACGCGCTCCATAGTGATAAATAGACGCTGTTTCCCAAACGGATTCTGTACACGCGATTTGATTTGTGGAAGTGGATACTGGGTTTTGGGTGCATGTTTGAATACAGACATTTACACATAATAATAATAATAATAATAATAATAATAATAATAATAATAATAATAATAATAATAATAATAATATTATTATTATTATCTAAAGATGTCGATCTTAGTGTTTTTTTCTTGATTCTATTTGTTTATAATAGCTATTATTGTAATAAGCTGAAAGGTTTTGCTAATTTATTTGCGTCTAATGTATACTATTTATTATTTCTTTTAAAAATAATAGTAATAAAACATATTACTGACCGTTTAACTGTTGTTGTTTTTTTTTAAATGAAACAGCTCCAGAAGAACATATTTAGCAATTTGGGGATTTTTTTATGGGGAGGGGGGAATCCCTTATTATAATGGGCATATCCCTTATTTTCACATCCCAATGATGACAGGTATGACTTGGATGTTTGCTGAATTGTGGGCTGATCTTTTTCTGCTGGAGATACTGTTGCTATAAAAAATGAACTGATTAAACTAACGATTCAATAAAATTGTATGTGTGTGAATGAGAGGTTGAAGCTGGATGGGCATCTGCAAAACATATGCTGGAGAAGTTGGTGGTTCATTCCGCTGTAGCAACCCCAGATTAATAATATGAATTAAAAAAAAGAATGAATTAATGAATTAATGAATGAATCAATATACCGTAGGAATGGTATAACAGAGAATTTTAGGGATTTTAAAACCTTGACTTTTCCGAACTGGGGTAAACCTTGGAACCAGTTATCATCCCATGCCTACTCAGAAAACAAAAAGAAATAATTTAAAAAAGGCTATCAAAATGAGATTCTACCTATAACTTGGTTTTAAAACTTTTTTTTTTTATATATATATGTATATTAAAAGTTTTTTTAGGTTCTTGACAGGGACTGAATCATCATTTGTATAAATAATATATATGTATATACTGTAATTGAACATAAGCATTAAAATGACCTTAATAGCAGTTCTTTAACACAAAACTGATCAAAATGTCGCTCTTTTGTGCTTAAGGTTTCAATTTAAAGCAAAAAACTATGAAAAAATTACTGTATACACCGTAAAAAGACAAAAAGTAATGACAACAAACATTTTAGATACTTTAACTTTATTTAATAAGTTAACCAGGTTTCAACAGCATTTTTAAGTTATACAATTTTTGGGCTGTGTGATTAATTGAATCGCAATCGGGATTCGAAACTTTGCGATTAGCTAATGGTAAGAGGCTGCGTTATATTATTTAATTTCCCCCGCCCACATCAAATGCGTGACAGCCGTCTGTGTGTGATAGTCTTACTAGCCAATTGATTGAACACACTTTTGTTCTGCCCAATCATAATTGTGCAACTGAACTATGTGGAACACCCACAATAAAAACAAACAAACAGGAAAGTGCGGCATCTGTCGCTTCAGAAGCATTAGTAGACAAATTCATATCAAAGAAACAGGACATCGATAATATGGTAATATTTTGGTTAAATTGGCATTTGATTAAATTTAAAAAACATTAAGACCGCAATCATTTTTACAGTGTACATAATGTGAAAAAAAACATTCTTTTTTTTTAAATCAATTAAAAAGGACAATTTTAATTTTGTAATTTCAACACCCTCATGTAATTCCAAACCCATAAATTGTTTCTTTCATAAAACATGTGAATATTTCTGTCCTTCAATTGAAAGTTACTAATATTGTTAGTGGCACTCAAAAAGTTGATAAAGAATCAATCTGTTACAATTTTCTCATTTAAAGATAAACTCTGGCTTAAAGACATACCAAATACTCACTTATATTCATATAGCACCATTTCCAAGTAGAAGGAAGTTTGCCACATATAAATGACTTATCTATTCCACTCATGTTTACCTACAGTACATGAATGCATATTTCCCTCAATTCTCTGTCATCCTAATCACACTGGATGCCTGTGAGCCTTGATGTGATAGCCCGTTCAGTGCTGCTTGCAGTTTTAGATTAGATTCGATTCCATGCATGCTATTTAAATACAACACAAAATATATAAAATCAATGTGTTTTTTTTAATAACTGAGTTGTTATCTTGTTTTTATCAGTGCACACTGTAATAGCACATCCAAAAATAGGGCCTATCATCTGTCCTTACATCTCCGTCTGTTAATATCATCTTTCTGGGTGTGCTTTTTGCATCAAAGACATCCCGAATGATGTGGCCAGTCTGAAGGACATGATTCTTTTATTGCATACGTTTCAAATATTTCGCTCCATTTTGCTGGCAAATGAGTTCAGCGCGTTATATATTCACTATTCATCAATATTCATGAGGCATACATTGACATAGTTTAGTCTTTGAAAGCAAGCTAAGCATTAAAGAAGATAACAGAGAAAGCCATATGGCAAAAGCCCTATTCACATGAGATTGGTTTTATCTGAGGACTTTGTGTGATTTAGAAATTACCCCCCACATATGAAGTTTGCATGTTGAATTTTCAAAGCAGATACGAAGCCTGTAACAGAGTTGACATCTTCCACCATTTTGTGCTTTAGCTCAGGATGCTAACCTCAAATCAGATACAACACGGCATGTCTGAAACAGAAGTTTTTTAAAGAGCCACTGTTTTGCATTAAAAAATGTCATATTTTGAGGGGTCTCCAACAACAGGCTGATAAAGTCAAAGAACACTTTCATTGTCTTATAATATGCATTTATTTTTTAGCTAATTATACAAACGACTCCCATGTGATTCGTTCAGCGATTCATTTGTTCCCAAACCCCTTCTTAGCACAATGCTAATCTGCACTGATTGGTCTGATGACCCAGTCTACTGCGATTGGTTGATTACATTCAGCGTTAGACAGAGAGAAATGCCCACCATGGCTTACCAACAAATTTGAGTAGTCAGAGTGCAGAGTGTATGTGTGAGCCAAATGCAGGAGTGCATTAAAGCAATGCAATTTAACACCAGCATATTGCTCTGTTCTTAAACATGACACACATTCAGTATTAATCCACACAGTGGCAAACTGAAGTTTAACAAACTAATTTCGAGAGGAGCACGTGATAAGATTGACTGCAGCTGATCCCTATCACTAATCACTAACTAGCCAATCGGATCATTCCAAATTTAACATAAATATCCAGTCTAAACTTCCTTCCTCATCTTCGTTTTTGGAAACCCCCCTCATCCATCCCTTCTCCCTCCTCCTCAATTCTAGTTCGTGCGACACGGTGGCTCAGTAGCTAGCACTGTTGCCCCACAGCAAGGGGTCGTTGGTTCAATGTTAGATGAGCCAATCGACTTACTCTGTGAGGAGTTCGCTTGTTGTCCCCATGTTCGCGTGGGTTTTCCCCGGGTGCTCCGGTTTCCTCCCACATCCAAAAAACATGCAACAAAGTTAAAGTCACAAGCACCTACCATGCACAACGAGCACAGTCAACAATCTATTCCTGGGAAGTTATCGAGAACTACCTGATCTCGTATCACTCATAATGCTTATTCACCAGGCGGGAGCCTTGGGCTCATCTATCTCCGAGCTCAGGGTTCTCTCCCGGGACATCATGCCAAACTTACCAAAATAGTCAAGCATTATCTACGTGTGAACTCTTAAAAGCTAAATTATTTTGAAAATTGACCGCCACACATATGGAGGAACAGCTGACGGTGGTCATAGGAACGACAAACGGCAGTGGACTACGACCTCAAAAACACATTTACATTGGTAAACAAAGTGGCACACGCCGCGTTTTAAACATGGTTTTAGACATGAAATGAGAATATAAAGAGATAACCATACAGTACAAGCTGCATGGAGCAGTTACAAGTAACAAAGCAAAACTGCAAAAAAACGTATCTCCTGGGACATATTTGACACTCTCCAGAAATGTATATAGTGGTACGTTTTCAGAATGAGCCTGGGTTGTTTATTTATAGAACTGTCACGATCACCAGCGATCTACAGCCAGAGATCGCTGGTTGACACACACACAAACATTCCATGAACTACAAATCTGCTTGTTAACGGACTACAAATCCAGTCATGCAGCGCACACACACACTCTCCTGCTCCAAGTCACCATCTGATTAGACTCTCTCAACTGAAGCTGCTTCTGGACTGATTACACACACCTTATAAACAGCACACTTGCACACAGTCATTCATTCATTCATTCATTTTCTTTTCGGCTTAGTCCCTTTATTAATCCGGGGTCGCCACAGCGGAATTAACCGCCAACTTATCCAGCATTTTGTCTTACGCAGCGGATGCCCTTCCAGCCACAACCCATCTCTGGGAAACACATCCACACATTCACACAAATACACTACGGACAATTTAGCTTACCCAATTCACCTGTACCGCATGTCTTTGGACTGTGGGGGAAACCGGAGCACCCGGAGGAAACCCACGCAACCACGGGGAGAACATGCAAACTCCACACAGAAATGCCAACTGGCCCAGCCGGGGATCGAACCAGCGACCTTCTTGCTGTGAGGCGAACGTTGCACACAGTCATTGCTTGGTATTGTTATCTGTTTTTTGTGACATACAACGCGTTTTCTTTGTTCCCGTTTATCTGTTTTTGACCTTGCCTTGCTATTTGTTTTGTCCATGCCTGCCGCCTGCCTATTGACCCTCTGCCTGTTTATAGACCACGATTTTTGATCATCTATATACACCTGTTTGCTCCTGATGACCACCGCTATACTGACTTTTAATAAATCTGCATTTGGATCCTCACACCGGTGTCATCGTCACTACCAGCCGTAACAAGAACTACATATAAAATTACAAATAATACACAAATATAATGTGAAAAACATGATTATTAGAATCATGACCGACATGGAAAATTCACCAATCCACTACAATGATTCCAAATGACTAGAGGTCATCATTTAAAACTAATCCCAATGTTAATAGGACTAAAGACAGCTTGTATTTGAGGCATTTATGTGTACTGCATTTGCTCAGTTTCTCTCCAGCCTGTCTATGATCATCCATCTACTTCTTTATTAACGTAGTCTTTCCACCAGCCCCTCACTGAGCGACATTTCAATCCCTACGACCACTCCATCAAGCTCACGTTTGACCTTTAGTGCACACTAAGCAGGTCTTGCATGTGAGCAAATGTGACACACAATCACATTACATTTAATAATCCCACTATAATTCACTGATCCAAGTCTCTGCAATAATGGCTCCTTTCAACATTGTGTGGGGCGGCACGATGGCTCAGTGGTTGGCACAGTCGCCTCACAGCAAGAAGGTCGCTGGTTTGAGTCCTGGCTGGGCCAGGTGGCATTTACGTGTGGAGTTTGCATGTTCTCCCCGTGTTGGTGTAGGTTTCCTCCGGCTGCTTCGGTTTCCCCCACAGTCCAAAGACATTTTAGAAATTCACTAACATTTTAGTCAACAAACCCCTTTTAATAAAAAAAATCATGTCCAATATACCTTCACCGGACACTTTATTAGGTACTCCTGTCCAACTCCTGGTTAACGCAAATTTCTCATCAGCCAATCACATGGCAGCAACTCAATGCATTTAGGCATGTAGACATGGTCAAGACGATCTGCTGCAGTTCAAACCAAACATGAGAATGGGGAAGAAAGGTGATTTAAGTGACTTTGAATGTGGCATGGTTGTTAGTTCCAGACGGGCTGGTATGAGTATTTCAGCTGATCTACTGGGATTTTCATGCACAACCAGATCTAGGGTTTACAGAGAATGGTCTGAAATAGAGAAAATATCCAGTGAGCGGCAGTTCTGTGAGCACAAATGCCTTGTTGATTCCAGAGGTCAGAGGAGAATGGCCAGACTGGTTCCAGCTGATAGAAAGGCAACAGTAACTCAAATAACCACTTGTTACAAACGAAAGAGCATCTTTGAACGCACAACACATCCAACCTTGAGGCGGATGAACTACAGCAGCATAAGACCACACCGGGTGCCCCTTCTGTCAGATAAGAACAGGAAACTGAGGCTACAATTCGCACAGGCTCACCAAAATTGGACAATAGAAGATTGGAAAAACGTTGCCTGGTCTGATGAGTCTCCATTTCTGCTGCGTCATTGGGATGGTAGGGTTAGAATTTGGGGTCAACAACACGAAAGCATGGATCCATTCTGCCTTGTATCAACGGTTCAGGCTGGTGGTGGTGGTGTGGTAATGGTGTGGGGGATATATTTTCATGGCACACTTTGGGCCCATTAGTACCAATTGAGCGTGTCAGCCCCACAGCCTACCTGAGTATTGTTGCTGACCATGTCCATCCCTTTATGACCACAGTGTACCCATCTTCTGATGGCTACTTCCAGCAGGATAACACATCATGTCATAAAGCGCGAATCATCTCAGACTAGTTTTTTAAACAGGACAATGAGTTCACTGTACTCAAATGGCCTCCAAAGTCACCAGATCTTAATCCAATAGAGCACCTTTGGGATGTGGTGGAACGGGAGATTCGCATCATGGATGTGCAGCAGACAAATCTGCAGCAACTGCGTGATGCTATAATGCCAATATGGACCAAAATCTCTAAGGAATATTTCTAGTTCTTGTTGAATCTATGCCACGAAGGATTGAGGTAGTTCTGATGGCATAAGGGGGTCCAAACCGGTAATAAAGTGAATAAAAATAATTTAAATAAGTTATTTTTACTCATTATATGTACTGGGTTTTATTCAACAGTACACTTCATTCACAATCCAGAATTTAGAAATGAAAAATTAAGGCAATTACATCTTTTGACAGTGGATCAAAAACATCACCCGCTTATAATTGATTTCAAAAATTAATTTAATATATATAGTATAAGTTTTATCCATAATACATTTTCATTGACTTTTGAATAACATGCAATTAGGAAAAATAGTCGAATGTCAAAATCCCATCCATTTGTATAATATGAAAGCTGATGATACTTCAATAAAGTGCTCATTGTGACAGACTCATGCTGTGGAACGCTGATTAAATATGTTGCATTATTCCACAGGTTAAGTTGAAATAAAGTGCAGATTAATGCAAGAACATTTGCAAACAGATCAGTTTTACCAGCCACAATGCACAAAAAAACAAATCAGACTAGTGAAGTGATGAATACACAAGTGATGCAGACTCAGATTGTGTCGACTGGATGAAAACTGATCACAGCAAAGAAAGATCTGCAAGCGGGGGAATTGTAGGAAATGCTAACACAAGCTGTGATTGATTGTAATTTCAGAACAGCATATCTTTAGTCTAGAGATAATGATACTAGGACAAATAACAAAAGTATCTTGCTCACGTTAGGTTGCTGCACAGTGTGAATGATCTAAACCCGTATCCAGCAAAGAACAGCTTCTTGTAGGAACAGAAATATTGTGTTACCTTGAAAATCCTCCAGGCAATACCTTAGAGAGCGAAGCAGCCTAAGGCGGCATCAATCTTCACTCGTATCCGAGGTCAGTGTTAGCTCTGCTGGGGCTCAACAGAGGCTTATTAGCATTAATCATACCTTTAAAAACCACACTCTACTCCAAACTACACAAAAGCCCCAGTTCTACATGCATTCGCCCAACTGTCTCATCACAGAAACAAGAGGGGAATGTTTGGCTAGAGCATGTTTGCACAAAGCTTCAACATTATTTGAAGGCCTGAGAGAATGTGAGATTAATCCACACATGAGAGCCACGCCAAAGACTACAGTATATATGAAATTAGTCACTTGTATTGACTCGTTTCAATAAGGTAAAATGTAACGGTTAATATGGCCACTTTAGTGAAGAAAGCCACGCCGTCTAATAAAGGAGCAAATCATAGATTGTTATAGGCTGATGATTCTCTGGGGGAGGGGTTCGGTCCAGAAGTGGGTTTTTATTACAGTTTCTGCAGCTTCGTTGTTATAAACCCTCTGGGGTTGGCAAAGGCGCTGGAATCACAGCAAATACTTGCTTCACACATTGTTAAAATTTCTACTTTTAATCGAACCATGAAACCTTGAAAACAAATGTTCTCTGGTTTTCTAAACTGTTTAAAACAAACGTGAGGTACAACGTGACATTATATCTAAATAAAACTTAAAAGTTCTACTGCTAAACAAACTAAATACACTTGAAACCAAATGTCCTTGGTTTTGTCAACTATGCAACAAACGCGAGGTACAGTTGACCCAGTATGACCTCACAGAATCCCGCTTCAATCATTAAATGGCCAATTACATGACAATGTAATATTATATCTACATATTACTTACAATTTCTACCTTTAAACACACCAACTACATTTGAAAACAAATGTTCTCTAGTTTTCGACACTGTTTGAAATGAACGCGAGGTGCAGTTTGCTCAGTGTGACTTCTTGATTTCCTGCTTCTACCATTCAAATGGCAATTACATGACAACGTAAAATTATATCTTAATAAAACTTGAAATTTCTATCTTTAAACAGACTAATAACATTTGAATCCAAATGTCCTTTGGTTTTTTCAATTGTATGAAACAAAAGTGAGGTACAGTATGACCTCTTGATTTCTTGGCTCTACCATTCAAATGACAATTACACGACAACGTAATGTTATATCTGCATAAAACTTATAATTTCTACTTTTAAATGAACCAACTATATTTGAAAACAAATGTTCTCTGGTTTTGTAAACTGTATGAAACGAATGCGAGGTACAGTTGGCAGAGTATGATCTCTTGATGGCCTCTACCATTCAAAGGGCAATTACATGACAACGAGATATTATATCTGAATAAAACTTAAAATTTCTACTTTTAAACGAACCAACTATACTTGAAAACAAATGTTTTCTACTTTTGTAAATTGTATGAAATGAATACGAGGTACAGTTGGGCCATTATGACCTCATGAATTCCTGTCTCTACCATTTAAATTCCATTTACATAACAACATAATAGTATATCCAAATAAAACTTAAAATTTCTACTTTTAAACGAACCAACTACACTTGAAAACAAATGTTCTCTGGTTTAATAAACTGTATGAAGCAAACGCGAGGTACAGTTGGCCCAATATGACCTCATGGATTCCCGCCTCTACCATTTAAATTTCTATTATATGACAATATAATATTATATTTACATGAAGCTTAAAATTTCTACTTTTAAACAAACTAAATACACTTGAAACCAAATGTCCTTTGGTTTGGTTAATTGTATGAAACAAACGTGAGGTATAGTTGGCCCAGTATGACCTCTTGATTTCTCGGCTCTACCATTCAAATGCCATTTACATGAAAAAGTAATATTATATCTACATAAAATTTATAATTTCTACTTTTAAACGAACAAAATACACTTGACCGCAAATGTTCTCGGGTTTTGTAAATGGTTTGAAACGAATGTGAGGTACAGTTCGCTCAGTATGACCTCTTGATTTCCCGCCTCTACCATTCAAATGGCAATTACATGACCACAACTACTTGTACACTGAAAAAAAAAAGCTTTTATTACTTAGATTTTGTCTGTTTCTAGTCCAAATATCTAAAATTTCTAGTGAAGCAAAATGTAGTGTCTTGTTTTCAGAAATAATATGCCAATATTAAGAAAGTTTTTCTTAAAACAAGCAAAATAATCTTGTTTTTCCTTTTGGCATAAGATTATTTAGGTTGTTTTAAGGAAAAAGTCACTTCATTTAGACATATTATTTCTTAAAACAAGACAGTATGTTTTGCTTGTCTAGAAAATGCTTCATGATTTAAGTGAAGTTTTACAAACTAATTTCGAGAGGAGCACGTGATATGATTGAGCATGGCTGGATTCTCGTCTGTAATCAATAAAAATCCAATCAGATTGATCCAAACTTACAGTAAATAGAGTTTAACCTACTGCTTTATCTTCGTTTTGGAAAAATCCCCCCTTCCACCCCATCTCCTCCTTTTCCTCCCTTTTCAAAAGGGGAGCTCTCGAGGCCTACCTGATCTTGCACCCCCTTTATATGCTTATTGACCAGGTGGGAGTTGTAAGTTATTGATTCTTATGGTAGTTACATAGTTTGATTGACAGAATGACGACTAATAGCATTCTTCAAAAACATACATAAAGGTGGTTGGTGCCATCATGATCTCGTGATTCACTTCAAGTGAACATGCACATTAGCTTGGTCAACCTTTAAAAAATAAAAATAAAAAATCGGTTCATTCCACTGTGGCAACCATTCATTCATTCATTCATTTTCTTTTCGGCTTAGTCCCTTTATTAATCCGGGGTTGCCACAGCGGAATGAACCGCCAACTTATCCAGCATTTGTTTTACGCAGCGGATGCCCTTCCAGCCACAACCCATCTCTGGGAAACACATCCATACATTCTCATTCACACACATACACTACGGACAATTTAGCTTACCCAATTCACCTGTACCGCATGTCTTTGGACTGTGGGGGAAACCGGAGCACCCGGAGGAAACCCACGCAACCACGGGGAGAACATGCAAACTCCACACAGAAATGCCAACTGGCCCAGCCGGGGATCGAACCAGCGACCTTCTTGCTGTGAGGCGAACGTGCTAACCACTCGGCCACCGTGGCGCCCCTGTGGCAACCACTGAAGTAGAAACTAATACCTAGTTCAGACTGCATGATTTTAGCCTAGATTTTGACTTGGCGACAGGTTTTGAGAAATCGCCAACAAATGGCTGAAATCACAGGCAAATCGGTGCTCGTTCACGCGAGTGACAATCACACAATATGAACTATCAAAGACGCGATCTGAGAGAATCGCTGATGAGTCGCCGATGCCCGGGAGATATTTGGCGTGCTGAATATCTGGAGCTGTCGGCGATTCAAATCATGCCGTGTGAAATGTGTTTTGACTGAACATAACACCGGCGATCGCTTACAGCCAATGAGAGAGCAGCATTTACTAGTTTGGGTACCTAATGGCCAGCGGGAGGTTGGGGGAGAAGTTAAAAGCGTTCATTTTCAGTTTATCGGACACAAGAAAATGTGGGAAAATTGGTGTAAATTTGGCAGGAGCCCCCGTGTCTGTTTGACTTGTCATGTGAGCAATATCACAACCTAAACCCGGTCAAAAAATAAAAAAGGTGAGGAGAAATGGCAAATTCCCTTCAAAGCCAATGAGAAAATATGCATTTTCTACCCCATTAAAGGCTTCTTTCCTGTCTTGTAGTTAATAACAAAAGATATTCTACGTGTTTTCCGGTGTGAGACGTAGTTTGGACAAAGTTGTCTGCGATTCTTCCTATTTTGAAGTCATGCAGTGTGAAACTCCCTGTCGCCGATCCATCTTGCAGTGTAAACAAAGCAGCGACAAAACGCTAGCCCAGACAGTCACGCAGTGTGAAAACATCTGTGACACGACTACTTTGAAAATCATGCAGCCTGAACTCGGCATAAGCCGAAGGAAAATGAACTTTAAGGAACAGTTGTCGTTACATTTCATTGGTGTCTCGAAATATGACATTTAATTATAAGCTTGGCAAACAGTTGTGGAGAATTTGATGTTTCCCCATTAAAAGAGATCCTTGAGAGGTGTTTTAAAGATGGCCACCTAGTGAAATGACTTGCCTTAAAGGGACTTTGGCCACGCTTTTAGGTCAAGTAGAAAAGCCCATGTTATTTGCACTGTGCTGTTTTTCAATTTACAATAATCCTCTGCGTTTTGCACCTACTTGCACCAGGGAATAAGTGTGTCATCTAGTCGCGGCTGCTGTGTCATGTGGCAGCTGTATATGGTCGCGGTGCATGATCCGCTTCAGGAAAAGAGGCCCAACAGCTGCACCGTCATCAGCCAAATCCAGATGCTTTAAGTGATTAGCAGTTTAAGCTGCAGCGAAGAGAAACCTGCACATCTGACCCAGTTTCTGAAGGCAGGATGAATTCCTCAGCGAGGGAGTGAGTGAGCGTGTATGTGGCCTGTCTTCGGCTCTCCCAGGATTTGATGACATTTAACTACACCGTGTTGAATTCATGAATGGGGCTGATCCATTAGCTTACATCGAAACTGGCACGTTCTGCACAACATTTCAGATCAGCTACCATCTGGAATCGCACTTCAAAATCGTGCTCTATCTATAGAGCACAGCATTAGCGGCGAATGTGAAAATCTCTCAGGTTACTGGAACATCGAGAGCTAAATGGCTGAACAATGTCTGGTGATCAATGGTTTAAAGTACGGTTCAACTTTCATCGACTTTCAAAAGCAGTCATTTATTTGAATGTGCTAATGGATGCTGTGATGATCACGAGGCCTGTTGTTAACCACTTATCAGTGCATTTCCAGAGGATTAAATATGGCTTGTTTTACGAAAGGAAAGACAACAGTTAGGGCTGTGCGATAATACGATATATAATCGTATCGCGATCCACAACCTGCACGATCCACTTTTTCAGAAAAATCGTTGTATCGCCATACAGCATATAGTGCAGTGCTTCCGCGACATTCATTCTTCCATGACGGGCGCCTCACCTTAATTCATCCCGCCACGGCTATTACTGCTTCTCATTCAAAACATTTAGTCGTCTGTCGTTGTTTTTTTTTCAATAGCGGGTTACAGTCGCACCAAAACGTATTAAAAGGTAAGTGAATTATAACAGCGGGAACTTTTGTGTAACCATAGTGCTGTGCGTCATTTGTTTAACCCTTTATTTACATGCTGACAGGGCTGCGCGATGCGTGAGGCCAGCATACCGGCGCAGCTTTCAGTAAAGATGAACAGTTTCCATAAATATACTTTACAGATAAAGCTCTACGCTTCGGCATACAATTACTTTCTCTTGCTGGAGTTTAAAGCTGCTTCACTTTACTTCGGGACGCCTTAATGCCGCTCTGTAGCTTTATTGGAGACATTCGTAAATATTCATAGCAAATCTTATCAATGTTGGAGACATACGCGTTACATAAACGCACTAAATCACACTTCGGCAGCGTTTATTTGAGGGCGCAAGAAGTTGTGTGCACGAACGGAGGAAAAAGGCGTGCAAGCGGAGACCCGCACGCACGTATTACTGTACATAAATGCGATCTCGCCCCGTAAGACTGCGCTCACGACATTTGTCACTGAAATAACACGGACCGTAGTTGGCATGAAAAGCATCCCAAATGAGGGGCCAGAGATGACTTTCAATATAAGTGATGATGACACTACAGCAATATAAGAGTCCATATGCTGTTTTTTGCTCCTCAAGACACCCACGTTGGCCTTTTCAACATTAAAATGTGAATATGTTGTATTTTGAAACTACATAACATCACTGCATTGTACAATGTGGCTTTCTTTACAAACACATTCAAATGTTGTATTTTTAAAGCACAACAAAATAAGTGCATTGCTCAAGAAGGCTTCTTCGACGAACACATTCATATGTTGTTTTAAACTGCGTAACAATTAGGGATGCAGCGATTATAGATTTTGGTTGTATAATCATGTAGTCTGAAGAATAATCATGGTTTCATGGTTATCATGATTATTATGCATTTATTAAGTTCAAAACACTACTAGTTTTGTTGACTTTGTAAAAAAAAGCCATTTACATTGTTGAAGGTGTTGCTGAGGATCTGTCTAATAAAGATTTGTTAGATTTGTTAAGTGTTCATTTTGATGGTAATTGCAAGTCTTGTTGATTGTTCTTCCTTTGCAGAATAGTATATTTTAATATTGGGACATTAGTTTAGTTGTATTGTACCTGTGTAATTTGCAAAATAGTCTTTAAAAATCAACTTAAAAAAAGAATCGTGATAAAAATCGTGAATCGTGATTTTCCGGAAAAAATCGTGATATGATATTTTTTCCATATCGCCCACCCCTAACAACAGTAATCGTTTTAAAAACTAATATGAGCTCAAAGTCTGGCTTTGAGTTTCTGCCAAGTGTGTTGATCCATTGTTAGTAGGCTGACATGAATTTTTCCAGCATATTCTGTCTGGCTACAATTCATTTTTATATTTCTTGTCAGGATACAATAAATAACTTCTAATTTAAACTACAAATATATAGGTTTTCAAAGAAAATAACAGACTCTTTTCCTGACTTTTAACATTGTTTGTAACATATTACATTAAAAAATTCCAGTATGTTTACTCATCCACAGGTCATCCAACACATACAGTAGTGCATTTTTTTCTTCAGTAGAATGGTGATGATTGTTCAGATTAAAAATAAAAAAACAAATAACCAAATAAACATACAAATGAGCCCAAATATCCATGGCTCCTGGTGACACAATGAGGTCTTGTAAAGTGAAACGATAACAATAAACTCTCTAAGGAATTGAACATTATTAATAATTTCAACATAATCTACAATTTTAGTGCCGTTGTGATTTCACATTATGAGTGATGTCGTTTTTCCCACCGTGTCCAACATTAAAATCAATACGACACACCTTGCAGAAAGCGGGGGCGTTGTCAAGGTGCCTTCTAGACACAAACTCTTCAGTCCAGCTGCTGTTAAATTTACATGTAAATATTTTTTCTGTGCCGAAGCACAACCTGACTCTTTTCCTTCCATCATGTGTTCTACTACTGACGCAGCTGCTTGTTGTTCCACCGTTCAAGTCCCGCATCTACCTCCTGCGCAGAAATCAACAGCGCACCTGAGTTGTAACATATGTTGCCAGATTGGGGTAAAATATGTTACAAGATTTGAATATTGCATCAATTGTGTGCGAAATGAACTTCATTCAAGATCTGGCAACCTGACAAACATGAACAAAAGTGCTTTTTCTTAAACTGCATTGGGATGTACAAATTACGGGAGTTTTCAGGGAGAAATACCAAACCGGGAGGTGGGCGGGAGATGGATGTGAATAATCTTTGCCATGATGGCAGTGTATGGGATGAATTTAGTATCAATATTATTTGCAAATGCACGCGCTGTCATCCACGCACTCTATTAATGTTGTATATGCAATTTTACATCCACAAACGAATAACTTTCCACCTGAGTCTGTGAATTTAAGATTTGCACAAACAAAAACATGTTCGCGAAAACAAATATTATATTTTGCATTCATACATCCTAATTTACATGCGTGAAAAGGAAGTTTTGCATTTGCGGATCAGGTGACGCACGTGTGTGAATTGAGTTTTTGTTTTAATCTATACTGCCGGCTTCGTTTGAATTTTGAGACTAATTTCACGCAGTTTGTCGGCAAATCCACGCGCGCGCAAGTCTTGATCTGCGCGCAAGTCTTGATCTGCACGCAAGTCTTGATCCACGCACAAATGTACTAATGCAGTTTAACCAGTGACCCCTAGATGGCAATCTTACCATTACAGAGCAGGCCACGTCCACAGTTTTTATAACGTTTTATAACCTAACGACTTGTAAAAGCCAGCAAAGTTACAAAACTGAATATCACGACACATCAGCTGGATGAATGGCTGTATATGGGTATTCTGACAGCCTATGCCTGTGTGAGGTCAACATTAAACCACTAGAAAGTCAAATCTCCTTTCAGGAGCACATTATAACATTCAGTATAGGTTTAAATGGTGACGTCCTATGCTTCCATTTTTTGGGTTTATGATTGATAGAAAATTTTGAAGAAAGGTTATGAATACTTCACCCTAAGGGACTATTTCTGCCCTTACCGAAACATGTAGGAAATAGGCTTTATTTGTATCTTTCTTATATTAATACATGCATGCAAACATACTGTGTTGTCTTATTCTGGCAATAACTTGTATTACTTTCAGGGATGGGCAAACTGCATTGAAGTGTATTTTAAAATAAAATACCAACTACCTAAATATTACGTGTATCAAAATAAACTGCAAAATACAGCAGCCACAACATGTATGTCAATAAAAGACAGTATTTTGTATTTTTAAAATATTACAAAATACTTTTACATGGTGGTATAACATTTCTATATGTTATTTTAGTCAGACAGATAGCTGTCTGACTAAAAGTGTCAAAATGGCACAGTCCAGTATATGAGACACAAATATTTAATAATACTCCATTCAGTACATACTGACTGATCCCATTACACGGCAGCAGCATGTATATGAAGAGTTTATTTGCAAAAACAGATATTATGTTTTATGTTGTGCATTGAAGAGTACACACAAGTACACAAAAAAGCATGATTTATGGAAATGACTGAAACTGGAAATTTTAGTAGTTTTCAGAAATCATGTTTTTACATTAAATAAGATTTTGAAGATTAACTGAGGAATCAATAGCAAAAAAACAAGATTTATTAAAAAAAATATGTGAACAAATAATGAAAATAACCTCCTTATATATCACCCTTTTAAAATATGTGACTGTTAAGAGATGGGGCAATTACAATGCTGGAAACACAATGAAGAGATACTGTTTCAGCTCATTATCTGCATTAGATGGTTTTTGCAGAAATTAAAGAGAACGTCTTCAAGACGGGACTTTCTGTATGAAATTTGTACAAAATGTATACTAAAATCAAAGAGCAACAAATATTTGTAGAGGAGTAGAGGTGAATGAGGTGGCAGAGAAGCTGACTTAAACTTGCTCAGAGAAACGCTGTTGCTGTTTACTTCACTAATATTTATCGAATATGCCTATTGATAGAAGGTTAGTGAAGAAATGTTATACCACCACCATGTAAAAGTATCTTGTAATATTTTAAAAATACAAAATACAGTCTTTTATTGTCATACATGTTGTGGCTGCTGTATTTTGCAGTTTATTTTGATACACGTAATATTTAGATAGTTGGTATTTTATTTTAAAATACACTTTAATGCAGTTTGCCCATCCCTGAAAGTAATACAAGTTATTGCCAGAATAAGACAACACAGTATGTTTGCATGCATGTATTAATATAAGAAAGATACAAATAAAGCCTATTTCCTACATGTTTCGGTAAGGGCAGAAATAGTCCCTTAGGGTGAAGTATTCATAACCTTTCTTCAAAATTTTCTATCAATCATAAACCCAAAAAATGGAAGCATAGGACGTCACCATTTAAACCTATACTGAATGTTATAATGTGCTCCTGAAAGGAGATTTGACTTTCTAGTGGTTTAATGTTGACCTCACACAGGCATAGGCTGTCAGAATACCCATATACAGCCATTCATCCAGCTGATGTGTCGTGATATTCAGTTTTGTAACTTTGCTGGCTTTTACAAGTCGTTAGGTTATAAAACGTTATAAAAACTGTGGACGTGGCCTGCTCTGTAATGGTAAGATTGCCATCTAGGGGTCACTGGTTAAACTGCATTAGTACATTTGTGCGTGGATCAAGACTTGCGTGCAGATCAAGACTTGCGCGCAGATCAAGACTTGCGCGCGCGTGGATTTGCCGACAAACTGCGTGAAATTAGTCTCAAAATTCAAACGAAGCCGGCAGTATAGATTAAAACAAAAACTCAATTCACACACGTGCGTCACCTGATCCGCAAATGCAAAACTTCCTTTTCACGCATGTAAATTAGGATGTATGAATGCAAAATATAATATTTGTTTTCGCGAACATGTTTTTGTTTGTGCAAATCTTAAATTCACAGACTCAGGTGGAAAGTTATTCGCTTGTGGATGTAAAATTGCATATACAACATTAATAGAGCACGTGGATGACAGCGCGTGCATTTGCAAATAATATTGATACTAAATTCATCCCATAGCAGTGCATAACATTTTACTAGATATTTTCAAGATACTAATATTCAACTTTTAAGTAACATTTAAGTAACAACATTAAAAGGCTTAACTAGGTTAATTAGTGTATGTATTCTTCACAGTATTTTCCTATCATATTTTTTTCTTCTGGAGAAAGTCTTGGAGAAGTTTATTTATAAATTAATTTCGAGAGGATCGTGCTTATGATTGACACGACTGGTCCCGCATTAGCTAGCGAATGATTCACCAATCAGAAGACACTAACTTATTATAAATAGCCAAAACACCTTACCTCCGTCATCTTCGTCTTAAAGAATCCCCCCTTCCACCCCTTCTCCCTCTTTTTTTCTCTATTCACCTTATTCTCCGCGTACGAGTGGGCGCAGCCATTTGAATCTTTTTGGCTTGAGACCTTCTGTCTCGTTCACTTCCGAGATGCACCTGAGCTCAAACCAACCCAGGCTCATTCTGAGAACGTAGTCCCATGAACGTTTATGGAGGCCGCAAGATGCGTCCTGGGAGGTACGACTTTTTGCACTTTTTGTTTTCGTGAATCCACGGGAGGCTGCTGCGCATGGTTTTTCAGACCTCAAATGTCTCTTGCGTGTGCCATACACGCCCGCTGTTTTCGCGTAAACCCACCAGAGGCTGCTGACTGTTTGGCTGACCGAAATACTGACTGACTAGGACGATCAATCGACTGACCCACCCTCCTCCTTCCCTAAACCCAACCAAAATTTTATTGACTGACCCACCCACACACTTCCCTAAACCCAACTAACAACTTTCAAAAAAGCAATACAGAAAAAAAAAAAAAAAAGCCCTCGTCTCATTTTTACCACATTTTCAGACCTTACCGCGTTCTCACCCTGTCACTTGCTGGTTTATTTTATTTTTTGGATTCTGTTTTTCTCTTACCTGCTATCTGGAACCGCTCCTCGCCGGACTCGAACCCTGTCATCGTGGTCATCTCCTCTCTGCATCTCAAGACCGCCGACGAACACGGCGAGCTAACGGGACAAACTGGTTGCAGCGGGAAAATCGTCTACACGGAGGCTAGCGGTCAGCTGGTAAGCGCCAAAAGGAACGGTGGCACACCGCCCTGTAGCGCTCGTTTAAAAAAAACGACACGCAGCTGTACATACCTCTGACTACATAATGTGCTGTCTCCAGAAACGTTCGTGGGCCTACGTTTTCACAATGAGCCTGTACTGGCTCAAACACCCATCTCACCGATGCACACACAAGGGAGCCCCGGACTCGAGGATCTTATGAGCTCAGGGCTCTCTCCCAGGACAGCATGCCAAATAGGCTTTATTATCAATAAATGAAATGTTTTTAATTTTTTTTATAAACATTTTAAAGGTCAATATTATTACTATTACCCTACTTTTTTGTTTCTTTAATTGTCTACAGGCTAATAATATTGACCTTATTATGATTTTTTTTATTTATTAAAAACTGCTTTTAACCTAGTTAAAATAAAACAAATAAGGCTTTCTCCAGAAAATATAGGAAATACTGTGAAAAATTCCTGCTCTGTTAAAACATAATTTGGAATATTTGAAAAAGGAGAAATAATAAATAAATCAAAGGAGGGCAAATAATTCTGTATATCAGAGTTTTCAGAGTCCACCTGTCTGTGATGTCGCAAACAACAGTCCTTTACTGTTGAACCAACACAGTTCACCGTTCACAATGGAGGTGTGACTGCTACTATGGTTTCTCTCATGCTAGTCAGTCCCTTCAGGATTTTGTGAGTCCAATGCTTCTTGAGATTAAAAAAGAACATTTTACAAGATTTGTGGATTTTCACAGGATGGAAGCAAAAGTAGGTGAAGCAAATAATGCCATACGTTTTGAGAAACCCTCATTATTTTAAGGTAGTTTATTTTTTTAATGATGAACTGTATTTTGGTGGCTAAGATGCAAGTGATTCTACAGAAAATGCATACCTGAGTGGCTCAATGCTTTCAATACCCCAAAAGATTTTTGGAGAGCATATTTTACTTGATTTCTACCTCTCAAATGCTTAATAACACACTGCCTCCTCGCACAGATGGAACAAAAGCACTGTTCCAAGCACAAAAACATAATGGTTTGTTTATAGGTAAATTTCTGTGATAAAAGGCTAACAGCGCATCAAAGGGCTTCTCTCTTCTGTATCCTGCAACCATGTGCTAGGCTAGACTAATGTATCTTCACAAGGGAAGCCTCAACTGTTGGAAACATGGTCATTGCTGTATCAAAGCAGGGACAGAAACACCTCTTAAAGGTGTAGTTCACGCTAAAATTTAGCTTCTGTGAAAAAATATTTTTACTTAATTGGATTTAGTTCCAGGGGGTTACTTACCTCTGGGCTGTAGTGTATGAGTGTGTGTGAACTAAAGAGTGTATGGGTGTTTCTTAGTGCTGGGTAGCAGGTGGAAGAATATCTGCCACATAAAACATATGCCAGAGTAACTTGCAGTACATTGCGTTGTGATAAATCAGGGACTAAGCTGAAGGATAGTGAGTAGATTAGTGATAAACCTCCATCACTTAAAGTATGGCATAAGATAATCTTTGTGTTAATTTCCCAGAAGCATCTTATCCATGTATTACACAAAAAACAGGCCAGTTTTTCAAAGTTTGGACTGAGTATTTGGATTATTTGGAACCTAGCATTTGCCCTATTATATTATACATCTAAAACAATATTTTATCAATATTTTACCCCCCTTTGTTTGATCTGTTTTATTTGAGGTCATCCTGTTATGGAGGTAATAATACTGAACAGCTTTGCTGATGAATATAGCCGAGGATTAGAATGACAATTAGAGAGAATATTTCAGATGTTTTGCAATGCGGTTGGTCAGCTAGTTTGTCTATTAATGCCATCTCATCATGCCTATCATCACATGGTCTGTTAAAACAAAATCACATGACTTTTTATGCACATGCTAGAATTTATTCCATAAATGTGTTGCTATAATAGTTTACACACATTTTTTTCCTTTTCAAGTAAAAGGTTTATCTTTCTAACCAAAACGTGTGAGCATCTTGGCATTTTTTTAATGTGATATTCCAAAATGCACGCAAAAATAGGTGGATGGAAACACAGCTATCGGCTGACGTTGTTCAAAATTCACTCAAAATTTACGCTTGTTGTTTGTTCAAACAACCTATTAAAAATGAGCTAAAATAACAAAATTCTTGCATTATTTGGGGGACAACTTATGCCGAGTTCAGACTACAAGATTTTAGCCCCGATTTTGACTTGCTGTTTTGAGAAATAGTCAACTTCGCTGCTCATTCACGTAAGTAACAATCACACAGTGTCAACTATAAAAGACGCGATCTGAGAGAATCGCCGATGAGTTGTCGTGTGGAATGTGTTCTGATTGAAAAAACAACAGCGATTACCTACAGCCAATGAGAAAGCAGCATCCACTAGTATGGGTGTCTGCAGGTCAGAGGGAGGTTGGTGGAGAAGTTAAAAGTGCTTCTTTTTGCTCTATTTGGACCCAAGAATTTGGGGAAAAAGATAATGTAAATTTGGCAGGAGCACTCGTGTCTGTTTGACGTGTCATCTGAATAATACCAAGCAAAACAAAAAAACGTTTAAGAGAAATTGCTAATTCCCTTCAAAAGCCAGGTGAGCAAAATAAGTACATTTTCTACCCTACTAAAGGCTTCTTCATCATTATTTGGTTAATAACAAAAGATATACTACATGACTTTGCATTGTTTCCATGTCACTTCTCGCATGTGTTTGGTTGTGAGATGTAGTTTGCGGACCGAGACAAAGTTGTCAATGATTCTTCCTATTTTAAAGTGATGCAGTGTGATCGTTGATTGTCGTTGATTCATCCTGCAATGTAAACACAGCAGCGACAGAGCACTACCCCAGAGAGTCATGCAGTGTAAAAAACATCTGTGATGCCACAACTTTGAAAATCGTGCAGGCTGAACTCGGCATTAATTGCTTTATATTCAATCCACTTCAATTTGTACAAATAATTAAGCTGATTAAACTAATTAAACTTAACTCCTTTGTGTTGTCCTAACACAAATTGATTGTGTGGAACTGTTTTACAGTGAATCTCCATTTGTTCAACAGAAGAAAAAAATTTATAAAGTTTTAGAACCAGTGGAGTTTATATTATATTATTATATTTTTCATTTTTGGGTGAACTATCGGTTTAATCATTATCCTTATCTGAGAATTGGGTACTATTTAAAGGTATTCCTTATATAAGTGAAAACCAACAGCGTAGAATTACTGAAATGTGACTGAAAGTAACCTAAAGCATCAATAATGCTCCCTCTCAGAGCCTTATATATGCAGATTCAACACCTAAAGTGCTGTAAGAGGCAGAAAACAGTGATAATTATGTGTAGCATCCATAAATCAGTACCATGCGAGCCTCTACACACAACTTAAAGTTTGAAAACATTTTTCAATTACCTATTGTGACCTATTATGCTCCTTTTTACAAGTTGTGTAATAAGTCTCTGATTTCCCTAGAGCAGGGGTGCCCTAACTTTTTCTTACAAAGGGCCAAAAACCAAACCTGATTAAGGCTTGTGGGCCGAAGGTAAATATGCTTGCCATAGGTGATTTCCTAATTTTTTTTAATAATATTTAAAAATTACTAGAAAACATTGCTTTATATCGTATATTCTTTTACGTTTTATAAGAAATTACATTGAATACAAAAACATCTCATTCATAACAGAATTACACTAGTTTTTTTCCATGATTTGCTCGTCGATATCTTTTGCATAGTTTTCTCTCCATCGAGTGACGATATTTACATTTTTACAAATCAGATTCATTTACAATATTTAATTGAAACATTTCATTTCAGTTTGCTTTTTTTGTAGCTCAGCATTAAAACAAAACAAACAAAAGAATGTTAAGTTAAATTAGAAATAATGATCTCTTTGTTAAAGATATTTTAGTCATTCTCGCTCTCACATCATTCTCACTCTCTTCTCAGATGGGATGGTGGGCTAAATCAAAGGTTACAATGGGCCAAATTTGGCCCGCGGGCCCTACTTTGGGCATCTCTGCCCTAGAGTGTGTATGTGAAGTTTCAGTTCAAAATACCCCACAAATATTGTTTTATAACTCTTTGAAACTGCCCCTTTCATCCAAATGGTGCTAATTTAGGTGACTGTCGCTTTAAATTCAACTGAGATCGAGCTCTTTTCAAAAGAGGGTGGAGCTACAAATGTCTCTGTGTCAGCATAGTTGCAGATTCAAAACAAGACTAACTTCTATGCTAATGAGGTAGAGATTGTCACTAATGGGCGGGGCTTTCCCCATCTGATGACACGTACAAAAGAAGAATGTCAATCAAAACGTTTCAGCAGGCTGTTTTTATGAAATGTGATTATTAAACTTTAAATTAATACATTTTCACCATTAGAAGCTGGTTAGATTCACAGACTGTTGCCGAACAACTATGTTTAAACTCTGTATAAAAGTGATTTTTGCATAATAGGTCCCCTTTAAAACACAAAAACCCCTTTAAAACCTTTAAAAACCAGCAAATCACGCAGCAAATTACTGCAAACATACACCAGTACAGTCAGCGTCCGATCACAAGGCATGTGGCACTGAACTATGGTCTCAAACACAACTACTCTGATTTACAGCTTGGTGAGAGACAAGGCCTATTTATCTCGAGGACTCGGAAGCAAACCACACTTGATGGCAGTTCCCTGAAGTGCAAGCACAGCATCATCAGTCATGTGAATGGCAGCAGGCAATATCTAAGTTCATCTGGCTCTATGAAGGTCAAATTCATTCCAAGTGCGAAACACAGATGTTGAGCCTCCAGTCAGGTAATAATTAATTGTTGTAGTGTATGGCTTCTTGAAGAAGAAAAAAAAAGAAGCATGCATTTAAAACAGCTTAAAGTTCTTCACAATGTTGAGTCGACATGTCAAGACACACTTCAGATAAACAAATGCTATTTATATACTTAGGTCTGACCTAAAGCTGTGCAATATGACAGTAAAAAAAGAGTGTTGTTTCATATTATGCTCTATCGTTTATTTTGTGGTGTTACAAAATACATTGTGTATGGTAATACTTTTTGGTCATTTATATATGAGCCGTTTTACAAGCATTACGCCAGGTCTCTCTTGTAAAAGAGATTTTAAATCTATATGGTTAAATAATGGTAATAAATAAATAAAATTACAGGGATTCAGACAGAAACAGAATCGCCTATATAACAGCATTGTGATAAATTGGCATCTTAAAAGTGCCATGCTTATATATTGCATTTTATTAAGTGATATATTTTATTTTTTATGTTGGACCTGTAATCGTTGGTTTTTGAAAAGTGTTTTATATTTTATTAATATTTATTTATTTTATATTTCTACATTTATTTATTCAAACATTCGCCCTAAAGTTCTAAATAAAGTGAGAAATATGAGCACACAAGAATGCGTAAATTAATTTAAAGTATACTGGCCTACTTTAAAATTAGGGCTGTGCGATTAATCGCAATCGCAAAAACAAAATCGTGATTTAAGCACATGCAATTTCTAAATCAAGTAAGACTGCAATTTTGTCTATTAATTTATTTAGATTTTTGTTCACATTCTTGTGCGTATAATTTTAATATGTTAACCAATCAGAGCTGAAGCAGCACACCGTCAATTACAGCTAAGCTGAGCGGGAGAAAGATGTTAACCAATCAGAGCTCACTCCGCGCATGATGAAGTTAAGTGGGAGAACCAAATAGGTGATTTACGTTTGTTTTTATTTATTGTTATGACTGGAATTGAGGTTAGTTCATCTTTATTTGTTCATATTGTCTGTTTTTAAGACAATTTATTACAGTTTTGTTTATCAAGCAGTGAGTGCTACTGTGTCTGTCTATGTGTTTAATTAGAGCTGAGGTAAGTTCATCTTCGTTTATTTAATGTTGTCTGTTTTAAAGACAATTTTATTACAGTTTTATTTATTAAACTTAATACTATGTGATTTCATTGTGAAATGTTTTGTTATGCACTTCTTGTGCACTGAATACATGTAGAATGTGTGTATGTAGCGCGTTGGAAAAAGCAAAAATAGTTGCCAAAAATTGCAAATAAAATCGCATTATTCATTCAAAAAGAAAAAAAAGAAAGAAAAAAAAATCGCAATATGATTATTTTGTAAATATTGCACAGCCCTAATATATGTATATTCATTCATTTTCCTTTTCTGCTTAGTCCCTTTATTAATCCGGGGTCGCCACAGCGGAATGAACCGCCAACTTATCCAGCATTTGTTTTACGCAGCGGATGCCCTTCCAGCCACAACCCATCTCTGGGAAACACATCCACACATTCTCATTCACACACATACACTACGGACAATTTAGCTTACCCAATTCACCTGTACCGCATGTCTTTGGACTGTGGGGGAAACCGGAGCACCCGGAGGAAACCCACGCAACCACGGGGAGAACATGCAAACTCCACACAGAAATGCCAACTGGCCCAGCCGGGGATCGAACCAGCGACCTTCTTGCTGTGAGGCGAACGTGCTAACCACTAGGCCACCGTGGCGCCCCTAATATATGTATATGTATATATATATATATATATATATATATATATTAGGCATGGGACAATAACCATATAGGTTCAATAACCATATAGGTTCTATATGTTTAAGGTATGCGGTTTGGAAAAATCAAGGTTTTAAAGCCACCAAAAATGTTCTGCTATACCGTTCCTAAGGTATGTGTAAGATTTTTTTATTTACGTTTGTTTTTGTTTTGTTTGTTTTTTTACATTTTTTTGAACAACAGTATCTCTAGCAGAAAAAAATTCCAAGAGGGTGTTTAAAATTGTAAAGAAATTTGAGTTTTTGAAACTAACGAAGGCAGCAGAAGTCAATGATTCATTTGTTTGTCATTTAGCCTGACATGTTTACTGCTCCAAAATAACTGAGATGTTTCTTGAAATAAAATATATTGTGTTCAAAAGGAAAAAAGTTATTTTTTTACCCAAACCTTAAATGGAGAATATATAAATACAGCTCTATAAAAAGAATATATTTTAGAGCAGTAATCTGTGAAACTGTGATATTTTTATCTAAGGTTATCATATTACCACAATCTTATACCAGTCCATGCCTAATATATATATCAATTATTAATAAATATTAATTGGCTGAATTTTCAAAAACAGTAATATATGGTGATATATATCATTATCAAGATATGGGATTACTTCTATCGTGATTATTGTCATATCACCCAGCTGAACATGTAAATAATCATATATGATGTTTGTGTATTTTTAATGTCATTTTTTACAAACATTTATTGGCCTTTACATAATAAATCGTTTAGAATGTTGATGGATATAATATAAAACAGATAATTAATAATATAACACACATGTAACCTAACTCATAACATCTTCTATAGGATGAAAGTATGTTTTACCATGTGAAACTTATTTTACAGTAATGTGACTCGTGAAAACCTCACCTTTTTCGAGGCAAATTCAAAACCACGATGTTTTTATTCAGTGCAAATGACACAAATACAACCAGAACACAGTGTTCAGACAGTAAAGACGTTAAAATGGGACAAAATAACGCCTTGAATTATTCCCTCTTTCTCAGACTCAGAGTTTACGCCTCCTCAGGCTGCTCAAGCTTACGTCGTGAAATGTTTAAAGCCCAAGCTAAAATACAGCTTAAAGAGTGGTAATATAATATAGGACAACAACAATACGAACTCCTCAATTTGTGCATTTAGTTTACACATGCGCACGTGCCGGTAGACGGGATGCTTCACGCGCCGTTGGCCAATAATAATGAGGGGTTAAAAAAAACAGCACACGAGCTTACCTGTGAATGTCCCTGGTACATATTCAGTCCAAGTGTTAAAAACACCCGCAAATTGTAAACGAGGAGGAGAAAGAGGAGCGGAGCTTTCCCTGAGTCTCTGGTCCTGATGTGTTTTCATGCTCCAGCCGCGTCCACGTGAGGATTCCTCTTACAGGACCTTTCGCGAGATCGTGCATCCGAGTTCCTGAGGCTCATATTACGCCGCGAGCTTCGAGGTAGACGGTTCAATGACTGAAGCAGTGTGATCTTCTGGGTTTTCTCCTCGGGATATTTCACTCCTCAGTGGAAATGTTCGAGTCCCAGCCCACTTTGAGCGCGGAAACGCCTCATTCAGCCGATGCCGCCTCCCATGAATAACATCAACACTGAAGATGCTGCTGCTGCTGCTGCTTCTGCTGGGAGGGCGTCGGTACTCTACTATGCACTATTATTGATATACTTTACACAGCTTGGTGATAAGAGAGAATATATACCTGAGGAAATGAATTAGAGGGATATCACTTCAAAGTTATTACAGGTGTGCAGGCTATTTTGAGTAAAAATGTTTTATTTGTGTTGCTGTTGACAACGTGTTTTTAACATTTCAAATACGAGTATTTTCAATTGGAACATTTATTTTCAGACCTTAAAGTGCAAATGACATCAACACTAGCCATATGGTTTGTTAGCTCACAATGCCAGTTTTGTGGTGAACAATTCATCTGTGCATTTCATAAGGAAAAAACATTGTTTGCCCTTCTAATCTAAGATTAAAATGAACATGCACTTCCTGATATTTTTTCAGTTTTATTCAAAGATTATGTAATTATGAGGTGTCAGTTTTTGAGGCCTCTAACTGTCAGTTTTGACAGCAAACAGAAATGATGAGGAAGAGATGTGTGTTAAGACTGGTTTTACTTCTGCGTCGAGTTATTGTCGTGACTCACAGTGCCTGCTTTGCACGTAGTCGTGCATTTATACTTCTGCATGCTGTTTGTGTTGCTCTGCAGTGAGACTTCCGAAACACTAGCTGGCAGTAAGTTTTTATGGTCCTCTGGTCGAGTTTCTTTGTGGGTGTTTTGCTTTATCTAAACGCTACCTTATGGCCCGTTTCCACTAAGTGGTACGGTGCGATTCGGTACGCTTTTAAGGCTGTTTCCACTGTCTAAATGCGTACCGAACCTTACCGTACCACTTTTTGGTCACCCTTTGCAATGGGTACCAAACGGTGACCAAAAGGCAAAGCTAGACGCGCAGCTGAATGCTATTGGTTTACAGAGATACGTCATTTGTTCACGCAACAAGCCAGAATGAAAACAAAGGACCATAAGAGACAATACACCGAAATAATATAAACATATCATAACGAGCCATGGTTGACCCGAGCTCAAACAAACCTTGTCGTCGTCTTGAACAGTCACAAAGCCAAGAGAAAAGCAGATTCCTCCCTGTCCCCCGTAGTTTTTTACGAGCCCGTCTAAAGCACAAGTGGTTTCGCTTTCACATTTGCGGGCGCGTGTGCATCAATATTCGAAATAACACACTTCTTGAGCTGATGGTAATAACGTGCTTTTGATTATTGACGTGCTTTTGAAACCCGATCCTTTCAGGAAAAGACAAACGCGAGGCTGATGCATGCAAAAACAAAGGAGAAGTCGGAAAAAACAAAGGAGCAAATTATTGTTTCAAGAAACTGCTGGACTAACCTGGACTATTATGAACTCGGAATGACGAAATTACTCTCTAACAAGAGGTTACATGTGCTGGTGAAGATTACAGACACAGATGAGAGGTTCACACTGACTGTGGGCTATATTTAGTGTTGTTTTTGGTCTGCTGTGTGTAGTTTTTCTGTAATTGGTAACATCGGAGACTGTAAGGGGCTGTATATTTATTTTATATAATCTCAGACAGTAGGCTATTTCACATCATTGATCTGCAGTTATAATCAGATCATGTTCATAGAAAGGTCAGTAATGAACATTTATACACCATTATTTATGTGTATAATAAAGCATCTGTTTTGTGAGAAGTGCTTCTCGTATGATTTGTGAACGACCCAGTTTTACTGTAAACATTTCCTTGAGCGAAAATGACCTCGACTGAAACTTTATGTTGTACACCACGCGCACCAAATGAGTACGCTTTAGCAGTGAAAATGGTAGCCTGATAAAGGTGATCTGTGCCGACCCATACCGTACCGTACTGTACCACTCAGCGGAAACGGGACATTAATGTACAAGTAGCTAAAACTCACTTATTCAGAGGCGGGAACCGGCGGACGTGCATCAACTTTAATCATAAGGTAAACACAAAGCAAAAGTTTCCACCTGGAGCTCCTTCGTGGGACTTAACATTTGTAAACACTCGCTCCATCAGGCTCGTGGCTATCAGCAGCACCCACACTCATCACATCTATCAAGCCGACCAATCACAGAGCTTGCACTACGTGTCATTGCGACGTGTAGTTACATTTTTCGAGAGGAGCACATCAACATCGGTGTCAGCCACGGCGAGGGCTAAGCAACTGCGCAAAGGCTGGACCATACACATGCGATCGCAATCTCCCAGTAATGGGTTGCAGCTGGAAGGGCATCCGCTGCGTAAAACATTAATTTTCCTTCAGTTTAGTCCCTTATAACATCAGTGGTCGCTACAGTGGAAGGAACCACCAACTTATCTAGCATACACAGCGGATGCCCTTCCAGCTGCAACCCATCACTGGGAAACATCCATACACACTCATTCACACACACACCACATACAATTTAGTTTAATCAATTCACCCATAAATGTCTTTGAACTGTGGGGGAAACAGGAGAACCCAGAGGAAACCCACACAAACACGGGAAGAACATGCAAACTCCACACAGAAATGCCAACAGACCCAGCTGGGACTCCAACCAGCGACCTTCCTACTGTGAAGTGACAGTGCTAACCACTGAGCCACCCTGCTATATTATTACCAGTGGCAGTTCTGCAGCTCCTCTTTCAATTGTTTATCCGATGTTTTCTTTGTCTTGGAGGTCATATGTTGTAAGACATAAAAAGGGTTGTTCATTTGCATATTTTAGGTTATTTAAAAGTCTTTTTTAAGAATTCCTGTGACCTCGTAATCAAAACAACATCCTTTCTGTCTCTCTTCTCTTATTCTCTTCTCTTCTCTTCTCTTCTCTTCTCTTCTCTTCTCTTCTCTTCTCTAGAAGTACAGAATACAGAAGAAATACAGAACCGTATTTTTACAGTGTATGATACCTGAGATACTTCTGACTGGTTTTGTGGTCCAAGGTCACATATATGCTTTTCATGCAAGTTCAAAACATGCCTAATTTGACTAAACAAATGTCTACCTTTGTTTGATTTACTGCTTAAGCTCGTTGTGTTTTGAAGAGTGCACACCAGTAACTGGTAAACCTCATTGAATTCTTATCAGTTTTAACACTGCTACCCTTCAGGAGTGAGAGACAATTTCAACAGACTTCCATCTATAACCATCATGCTAAAGTCTAGTCTTTAAATTTCCTGGGGCCCAAACATTCATATGCTGACCCTAACATCTTCTGCTTTTTCATAAACCGCTCTCAAGTACAGAGCTGTAAAGATATAGAGACTATTTTTAATCAGTCACGATTGAACGTACAGGGGACAGTTTACTGAAAAATGACCATTCTGCCTTCATTTACTCACCTGAGACTTGATCCAAACATTCATGAGTTTTTTTTTTGTCTGTTGAACACAGGACTAAGATATTCTGAAGAAAGTTCTAAGGATGTCAATGTTGTCAACACTCTTCAAAATATAAAGTTGTAGTCAGAGTTATGAGCCCTCCTGAATTATTGGACCCCCTCTATATTTAAGTCCCCAATTTTTGTTTAATTGAAATATTTTTTTCAACACATTTCTAAACATGATAGTTTCATATATAATTAATGTTTTTTTTATGATGACAGAACATAATATTTTACTAGATATTTTTAGATACTAAGATACTAGTATTCAGCTTGAAGTGCCAAGTTAATTAGGCAAGTCATTGTATAATGATGGTTTGTTTTGTAAACAATCAAAAACAAATATTGCTTGAGGGGGCTAATAATAATGATAAACTGCTTTTAATTATAGCTGAAGTAAAACAAGACTTTCTCCAGAAGAATTTTTTTTAGGAAATACTGTGAAAATTTTCTTGCTCTGGTAAACATAATTTGGGAATTATTTGAAAAAAATATTTAATTGGAGGGCTAAAGTTCTGCTTATTCTCAAACTTAACTGCACATCTCTTACCATTTCTCAGGTCAGCCGCAAACCATTTAAACGGCACCTTTCTAGCATCATTCTATAACCGTGCAGACGTCCCGGTCCTTCAAGCTGAAACTGACGATACTCTCAGGGTCGCTATATCTTCGACGATAAAGGCCGAGAGCCGAAAGCCTCCTTCTCAAGTGTCGGACACTGATATAGAAATTGTCAATCACTGAAAGGCATAGAACTATCTCAGTTTGACTCAGTTCCTGGTCAAAATAAAAGGGAATACGTTCTTCCCTGATGTTTCATAGGCGTTTGCTTACGGAAGTCAGAATAAGCAGAACTTTTTGTTTTGTTGAGATCACGAGAAAATGAGTTGTTATGTTGAAATCACGAGATAATTAAGTCGTGATCACGACATAACAAGAGAGAAAAAATATTCCTGACAAGTTTCCAAATCAGAAAATGTCCAAAATTTCCCAGATGAAGTTCCTGTGGAAATTTTCAAACTTTCAAACACCAAACTCACTATATTTAAATAGTCAGCATAAATACCCTTTAACACTCGCACACTATGGCCAATTTAGTTTATTCAATTCACCTATTGCACATATCTGTGGGGGAAACCAGAGCACCCGGAGGAAATCCAGAAATGCCAACTGCTCAGTGCAAGCCACAATGAGCACAATGAGCAATGCAAGCCAAGAACAAACTTTACCAATTGATAAAAGTGAAGAAAAAAACCTTGAGAGAAACCAGGCTCAGTTGGGCACGACCATTTCTCCTATGGCCAAACGTCTTGAGAAGAGCTGCAGTCTAGACGGCGGAGGCTGGGCAACGCTGGACGTCCATCGTGGACAAGCTGTAGGTGGGAGAGGTCACCGCCTGGTGTATCGACTGGCCCTTCAGGATCAATGTGAAGACTCGTCTGCCATTGGGGTCTTACAGGGATCGGTTTCATGCTCTCCACTCCTCCATGACCACCACAGCAGCTACTCAGGGTACGGCCTGGTCCAGGATTATGGAAACCTCTGGAATAATAAAAACAAACTAACATAAGGGCAGATGCTGTTCAAACTATACTGTCTTTTGGGGAGTGTTTTCGGCTCCGGTTGCCCTAGATTACGCAGACTAACAATCCTTTAGAGGATTTAGATTTCAGCATTTGTGTTTTATGTGTATGCTAATGGAAAGAGATGTGTCTTTATCTAGTTTTAAGTGTGTGAGTGTGTCTGCTACCCAAACTGTGCGAGGAAGGCTGTTCCAGAGTTTAGGTGCCAGATATGAGAAAGATCTATACTGCCTACAGTTGATTTTCCGGGAATAATCAATTGTCCAGGATTAATTGAGTGTAGTGGACGTGACGGGCTATAATAGGTCCGCGATTAACAACAAACTGTATAACCTTCATGTACCTTTAAAAAAAAAGCACATCAAAATATACAAATTTAGGATAAAGTTAGCTTCTGAGAACTTTATGAGCTCAAAGCTATACATGCTGTGTATACAAATAAATGAAAGTTTAAAGCAATGCGTTTGCTACTTTATGTCTTATTAGTGAAGAAAAATCACTGTCTATTAAGACAATCCCCTTTTCCTTTACTTCGATGTGTTCACAAAAACGAGAACACCTCCGTCAAGGAAATGTTTTGTCTTGGTTTCTGTCTGTTCCTGCTTTCTCTCATAGAGTGCATGATTCAATATGAATACATTAATTTCATTCATTTCATTCAGCTTAGTCCCTTTATTAATCAGGGGTCAACACAGCGGAATGAACCGCCAACTTATCCAGCATATGTTTTATGCAGCGGAATGCCTTCCAGCTGCAACCCAAACAATGAGAAACACCCATACACTCTCATTCACACACATACACTACTGACAATTCAGCTTACCCATTTCACCTATAGCACATGTCTCTGGATTTGAGGGGGAAACCGGAGCACCCGGAGGAAACCCACGCAAACACTGGGAGAACATGCAAACTACACAGAAATGCCAACTGACCCAGCCAAGGCTCGAACCAGCGACCTTCTTGCTTTGAGGCGTATGAGTGCGTGTGTGAATGTGAGAGTGTATGGAATGCAGTTGGAAGGGCATCTGCTGTGTAAATAATATGCTGGAATAGTTGGCGGTTCATTCCGCTGTGGTGACCTCTGAAATAGAGTCCGAATGAATGAATGAAACTAAAATCTGGCTCATCTTATTGGCTCTTCTCTTCGCTTGACCTAATTGACCCGGGGTTGCTGGAACACAGTGGTGAACAGGCCCTCTTTTGGACGCACTGAAGTGAATGCCAATGAACGAACGCCTTGTCCCAGAAGATGCCAGATGGGCTGATGTCAAACTAGTCAAAGGTCACACAATGACAGTGCATGGCTGTTCGGAGTGTTATTGTCACGGTGGTAAATTCATACATCCACCATCTGTCCTCGTGACAAGCGGGGATAAAAAGTGACAGATTCAGTACAGGATTTTGGAGCAGGAAAGTCAATCATGTCAGGTGTATTTGACACAAAGAACAAATAACCTATGTGCCACACATGCTTTGGGAATCCATGTGAGATAATAAGCTACTTTCAAAGCAGTCTTGTGAGTTAAAAGACCATATCTCAAGACATTTTAACATTTCTTTCTTTCAATTAAACATACTAGTGCCTATTTTATTGCTACTACTTTAGATAGTACAGTAGCTTATGCATTGAGAATAAATACCCATTTATTAGTTATTAGTGCTTATTCTAGGTACTGGTAGGTTTTATTATATACTATACTATTAATATTCATTAGATATGTCTTAGTTATTAGATAACAATACCTATTAATTAAATTAAATTTATCTTTATTCTATAGCGCTTTTACAATGTAGATTGTGTAAAAACAGCTTAACATTGGAGTTCTAGTAAATTGAAACCGTGTCAGTCCAGTTTTCAGAGTTGAAGTTGAAGTAGTTCAGTTCAGTGTGGTTTAATTTTTACTGCTGGAAGTCTAAACAATGAAGAGCAAATCCATTGTTGGGCAGCAAAACCAAGCAAGCGGGTGGCAATAAAGGTGGCGAGGAACAAACTTCAACAATTGAAGTGAAGGAAAAAACCTCAAGAGAAGCAGGCTCAGTTGGCCACAACCATTTCTTCTCTGGCAAACCTCTTACATAGATACTATTCCCTCATAGACATCTGATATATGGTAATATAAGCAAATTACATATATGTCATATATGTTAATATTTGGATTACACATATATGAGATGCAACATAATATTTCAAAATATTGCAAAAATGTTCACTTATTTTTTTAACCATTGGAATAACAAAAAATTACATTTGTTCATATGTTTTAGCTATAAGTTTATTTATGTGTACATTTATTGCCATATACATCTGAAGAATTTATTTATTTATTAATTATCAGCCCCCCTCTTTATTTTTCCCCTAATTTCTGTTTAACGGCGAGACGCTTTTTTTAAACACATTTCTAATCATAATAGTTTTAATAACTCATCTCTAATCACTGATTTCTTTTATCTTTGCCATGATGACAGTAAATAATATTTTACTAGATATTTTTCAAGACACTTTTATACAGCTTAAAGTGACATTTAAAGGCTTGTTGATTAGGCTAACTAGACAGGTTAGGGTAATTAGCCAAGTTATTGTATGATGATGGTTTGTTCTACAGACAATCGAAAAAAAATTCGCTTAAAGGGGCTAATAATTTTGACCTTAAAATGTTTATTTAAAAATTAAAAACTGCTTTTAATCTAGCCAAAATAAAACAAACAAGACTTTCTGCAGAAGAAAAAATATTATCAGACATACTGTAAAAATTTCCTTGCTCTGTTAAACATCATTGGGGAAATATTTAAAAAAGAAAAAGAAAAAAAGTTAAAAGGGGGGCTAATAATTCTGACTTCAACTGTATACTGTATATGGTGGGAGTCATGTGTTGGTGATATTGTGATATTGCTATGAGTGTGATATTGCGTTAATACAACAGTTTGACAGCATAATGGTGTATATAAAAAAGAAAATCAAAAAGAAATCCTTTTGTACGAAGAACTACTTTATTCTGCGATTCATTCATATCTGCAGCTGACGGTCAGAATAGATCGTATTTGAATGATTCTCTAGCGTAATGTCTGAAGTGATGACAAAACAGGTGATTTTGCTCACATTTTAAGATTACAAGGCTGAACAGCATGAAATGCCATCAGTCTAAAAAAACATTTGCCAATATTTCTGTTGCAATGGGGATATCACAATAGTTAACCCCCGAAAACCCCCGCAAACACTACCATATTACTGTGGTATAAATACAGCACGACAACCCATAAAAAAGAGAGATTGACTTACGATGTCACTTACCTGTCGCAGAGTTTTTCTGCCCTAAGGATTTATTAAGCAATCTCTGTCATCTTGTGGCGGATAGTCAACAGTCTTCGCTCCGCTCAACGTCAGGCTGATGGCCGCCAAAGTGCTGAATCTCCAAAATTATAAATATTTTGAATAAATAAAATGCATAGTTACAATGTAAACAACTACATCCTTGCCTAAAAAAGCCTCAAAACAATATTTTGTTGTCCAAAAGCTGCAATTTTTGTCAAACTGTAGTGAGTTGTTCAGTCCCTCTTTAGTCCTAGAGTGGGTGGAGTAATACATAAGGTTGAAGAGGCTTTATGAATGCCGATATTGCTTTAATTTATAATGGCTAACAGCCAATCAGAATCGAGAACCAGACAGAATTGTTATATAAACAAATATATATATATATATGTATATATATATATAT
>CAIGQQ010035826.1:4810339-4843295 GCA_903798035.1 Danio albolineatus | reverse complement strand
TATATATATTATTTTATATATATATATATATATATATATATATATATTGGCTGTATTTTTGGTTATTAAACCGTTTAATCCATTCAAATGAGTTTGGTCACCTAGCATCTTTACTCTCTACTCCCAGGGCCGTTTATATCCAAGTTGATATTTAGCCGCATTATGTTGGTGTTTCGTAACATCTCATTTTTACAAGGCGGGTGATTAGCCCAACGCTCAACCCCCAACCTGGAGGACCAGGACATGCACTGGTACACTACGAAAAATTTAGCTTACCCAATTCGCCTATAGCGCATGTGCTTGGACATGTGGGTGAAACCGGAGCACACGGATGAAACCCTTGCGACCACAGGGAGAACATGATTTCACACAAAAATGCCCACTGATCCAGCCGGGGCTCGAACCAGCGACCTTCTTGCTTTGAGGCGACAGCGCTACCCACCATGCCGCCCCACCTCACATCTTTATGAATACAAATAAAATATATTTTAATTCAAACTAATTATTGCAAAAAATGTTTTAAATACAAACCACAAAATTTCATGTGTGTTAAGTGTTTCTTTTGATTTGTCTTTTTTTATTTGGAACTGAACTTGCAAGGAAAAGATGCAAGACTGAACTTTGTGTACTTGAGAAAAAGCCCCAATCAGGGGTGCGTTTCCCAAACAACGACATAACTCACGGCTGAACTATCATAGTACGATGCATTGTTTGGGAAATAAACAATGTAAATGAAGAGTGTTTCCCAAAACCTGCAGTTTTCTGTCGCAGATCCATCGTTTAAACCAAGTTAGTTATAATAGGGGTGGAGTAACTACTTATTTAGGGAAGAACCCTGTAATTTCTTTGTGAAAATTATGTTGTTTTATATGCACGCGCCTTTAAAAAAAAAAACAATATTAGTTTTGGTAAAAACATGCACTCGTTTTCTATATTAACTGAAATATAGCCTATGTAAAGGGCACATACAGGGCCTGTGTTTCCTTTACAAATATTATTGAGAACATTACATATTCTATTCTAAAACATAAAATCACTTACAAAAGCTAACACGTATTGTAATATCATATATAAATCATATAAATAAATAAATAATGAGGCTGTATTAAGACGTTAAAATTTATATTTATAATTTATTAGTGAATTAACTTTTAAATTAATTAAATCCTACTTTAATAATAATAATAACAGTGATGATTAATAATAATAATAATAATAAGAAGAAGAAGGATGTAGTTTATTTTTTATTTTTGAAAAGTCTAATTTTACAATTTGACACGAGCAAACCACTGCAGAAATGTTCTAACAGGCCCATGATATCATATACAGTAGGCTACATTTCTTAGTAAGTAACCTACTATAAAATAAAAGCTTTGGAGCAATGACTGTAAAAAAAAAAAACTAGCTTTGGAGACGTAACATAAATTCCACTCGGCTGTATTCAAAATGACATCAATGTTTTCAAAGTGCACTGTGAAGGGAGCGCAATTGTAAACATGAAGATCGCTGAACTGAAGAAAACTGAACTGTAAAAATACTTTGAAAGCAATTACACCTAAGAGTGATGACTTTATTGCTTTTTAAAAATAATTTTAAAAATTATAATTCCAAGTTTACATGTTAGAATGTTCTAAACGAATAGGGCATAGGGGGAATAATGGAGGAATAGAACACAGCCAGGAACTATGTTTCTACCTACAGCTCCAGAGATGTAGTTGCAAGTGCCCAAGTTTGCGACACAGTTCGAGAGTGTTCGTTAAAATGACGGATTTGGGAAACGTCAAATCAATAAACTATATGTTTGTAACGACGGAACTTGCGACCTTAGTTGGCTAACAATGGTTTTAGGAAACGCACCCTTGATTGTCAGCAGCCACGTATCTGTTTTCAGATGACTCCGTTTTCCCCCATCCACACTGACACGGAGCGACAGTTTATTAAAAACCAAAACGGCCTCTTCAGTTTTTTTAAAACGCTTCGTTTTTGGGGCTCGAAAACTCTGGATAGTGTGGAAACCGTAACACAGCAAAACTAAAACGTATTAGTGTAAACATTAACTAATACTTAATTAGCTAGCCAGCTAATCGAGCTTAATGGTACAGGCCCTTGTTCTGCATGAATGAACCTTAAATGATTTCTGATGTGATCAGGCACTAAAGGGAAATAAATATAACGAAATGACTTGACTTCAAGCGGGGCAGGGTGTGGCATTGGGGGGCATCCCTGTAATACAATGCTAGGGGAAACACTGTGTTTGTAGAGTGTGAATTTACGTTTGTGTTTGTGTCAGAACTTTTTGCAGCAGCTCAGGCAGATTGCCGGCAGGATGGGGTCTGGTCCTCGTGGAGCTGGTTTGGGTGTGAAGCTGCTCATCGGAGCTGGAGCCCTTGCCTATGGGGTCAAAGAAGCCACATATACAGGTAAATCACCATGCTGAAAAATAAAAGAGGATTACACAGAAATGAGGGGCTGATTTAAAGGGATAGTTCATCCAAAAATGAACATTTTCCCACTATTCACTCACAGTCCAGTGGTAATCAGATTATACATTTTACCCTCAAAGTAATGAGAATATCTGTGATTTGTTTGGGTTTTAATAACTGATTGTTTCGTGTAGTGGAGGGTGGTCAGAGAGCCGTTATCTTCAGCAGAATCGGAGGGATGCAGATGGACACTGTACATGCAGAAGGATTGCACTTCAGGTACATCACTAACAGCCAGTTGTTGTACTGTATGAGCCATTATCTTTCTTTGTGGTTTAGTAACAATTAATGGCACCGTTTATTTTAGCATTTTCTCAATTTGACGTCACCTTTTTCTGTTTGTAATAAATAGATGATGATATTTGACTATACCTACACTAGGGATGGGCGATACCAATCGTGTTGTTTCCGATACCAAGTATTTCAAGACAAGTATCGACGATATCGATACCAATACTTTAATATAATATTTTATAGTGATTTTTAAAAAATGGTTATCACCTTTATTATTATATTATTATAATTATTAAATAAAACATAAAACACGTGATTCCTTTTTACATTTATTAAAATTACAGAACTATAATTATGGGATGAATTTAGTATCAATATTATTTGCAAACGCATGTTCTGTCATCCACGTGCTCTATTAATGTTGTATTTGCAGTTTTACATCCACACACGAATAGCTTTCCACCTGAGTCTGTGAATTTAAGATTTGCGCAAACAAAAACATGTTCGTGAAAACAAATATTATGTTTTGCATTCATACATCTTAATTTACGTGCGCGAAAAGTAAGTTTTGCATTTGCGGATCAGGTGATGCGAGTGTGTGAACTGACTTTTTTGTTTGAATCTACACTGCCGGCTTCGTTTGAATTTTGAGACATTCTTTTCGCGGTTTTGAAGCTTTTCAAGAGTCAAATACAAACAACTTTACACTGAAAAGCCACAACGTTCTTATGCAATGTGTACACATCTACCTACCGATTTGAGAATTATACAATCCTGCATTACTACACCCGAGTCTGAAAAAGTCCGATTTAAAATAATTGTGCAGCATTTGTAAAAACAGAGTTGTATTTGTGAATACATATGCTCGCTTTTGTGTACGTGAATCATCATTTGCGCATGTGTGGATCAGGTGGCGTTTGTTTGAATTATGAGACTAATTTCACGGTTTGTCGGCAAATCCACGTGCGCGCAAATCTTGATCTGCGCGCAGCACTTCATCCAACCGCAACTCTCGATGTGCGCGCATCTCTTAATCTACGTGCAAATGTACTGATGCAATTTAACAAATGATCCCTAGATGACAATATCGGCATTACAGAGCAGGCCACGTCCACTGTTTTCATAACGTTTTATAACCTAACGACCTGTAAAAGCCAGCAAAGTCACAAAAGTGGACATCGCGACGCATCAGCTGCATGTATGGCTGTATTTGGGTATTCTGACAGTCTGCCTGTGAGGTCAACGTTTAACCACTGGAGAGTCAAACCTCCTCTCAGGAGCACATTATAACATTCAGTGTAGGTTAAAATGGTGACGTCCTATGCTATATATTTGGGTCTATTATTGATTAAAGATTTTGAAGAAAGGTTATGAATGCTTCACCCTAAGGGAACATTTCTGCCCATATAGATACATGCACTGTGGCAAATATGCTTTATTTGAATCTTTCTTATTTTAATAAAAGCATGCAAACATCAGTGTTGTATTATTCTGGCAATAACTTGTATTATTGTCAGGGATGGGCAAAAAACATTGAAGTGTATTTTTAAATAGAATATCAAATGCCTCAATTTTACGTGTATCGAAATAAACTACAACATACAGCAGCCACAACATGTATGAAAATAAAATATTGTATTTTGAAAATACTGCAAAATACTTTTACATGGAGGTATAACATTTCTTCCCTAACCTTCTTTCAATAGGTATATTCCATAAATATTAGTGAAGTAAACAATGATTAACAGCAGCAGTGTTTCTCTGAGCAACCTCATTCACCTCTACTCCTGTACAAATATTTGTTTCTCTTTCATTTTAGTATTTTGTACAAATTTCATACAATCAGCCAATTTCATATAATTGGCTAAATAGCACCATATATAACAATAAAACACTGCAGAAACCTTGTTTAATTAAAAAAGTGCATCTCTCCCTGTTATTACGTGTATCTTGACATTGTATTTTATTTGATAAACAAGTTTATTTAAAGCTATTCAAGCTAAACTACAAAAATATTGAAATTAAAATGTCTTGTGTACAGTGTATTATTCCGATCACTGTGAAATGTAACAGAAATCTGATATATGCCAATTTATGCAAATTACATAAATGACAGAGTTTAGAGTAGGATTCCTCCCCAGCTTTGGCATATTAAACAATATTACAAAGAATCATATATAATGATTCCCCCTCAGCATGTTATATTTATAGTGTGTGCATCTGTGTGTTCATATATGAATATATATCAGATTAAACTTGATATAAACTGGCTGTCTGTATTGAACTCGACTTTTTGTAAAATAGTTCCCACTTGGTACCTGCATAATGGAACCATTGGTTAAATCTGATCACTCGGTAAGAAAAGCCCCCAGAAAAGATCAATACTTTTACTTTAGGATCGAATTTTTTGATACATTCTCAGTATCAATCCGCCCATCCCTAACCTACACACGTTTGTCCAAATAGCTTGAAATGTAGATTTTTCACCATAGGTGCCCTTTAAACTCCATTGTGTTATAAATGGAATTCCTATGTTTTCATTACAATTGGTTAATTATAAAGTATAAAAGATATATAAAACGCACTACTTCATCTCAATAAAGTAATGTTTTCTATTGGCAAAACTTTGTTATACAGCTTGATAAATTTACCTTGGACCCACGTCTCTCAATGAAGTTTGGTATTTGGCTCTTCATAAAATGTTTGGGCATCCCTGCCTTAACTAAACACACCTGATTCAGATCATCTGCTCATTAGCAGGGACTGAAAGATCTGTAATGGGGGTGACAGACAATGGAGACATCCAGTAAATGCAGTGCTGGTGGTCCTCAAGGAATGTGGTTGAGAAACACTAAATCAGAGCAATATGAGCAAATGATGGCAATTTTGCAATAAACTCCTCGTTTAAGAAGTCTTTCTTACATTTAGGATGCCATGGTTTCAGTACCCTATCATCTATGACATCCGAGCCAGGCCCAGGAAGATTTCCTCCCTCACTGGAAGCAAAGGTAACATTTCAAGTTAACGTTTTTTTTGCATGTTAAGTATTTGCATGATCGAGTCCCAAAAGGCTGCTTCCCTTGATTTATCTATTACCTTTCTCAATAAAAAAAAATGTATTCAAGTAAAATTACACATTTTAAAAACTACTTAAAGTACAATTCCTAAGGAAAAATGATTCTAGTACAGTAGTATTGCCTACTTTACACCACTGTTTACCAATACTACAGTCTTTCGCTCTAACAACTTGATAGAAGTACACCTAATTCACCTTTGGGATTTTTGTTTTCCTTTTTTAGCAAACTTCAGAAAGATTTGTTAGGATGCAAACCTGACTACTGACAGAAGCATTGGGTTAGAAATGATGGACATTGTCATCAATGGCAGAGAAAGAGTTAGCCACCATCACAGTAAGCATGCGGGTCAAACCATAGACATTATATACAATATAATAGCAATGTCCGCTGCGTAATGGACAAAGACTTCTGAACTTATGCTTCTTTTTGCAAAGAGTCCTCGTTGCAGCCTGTAGCGCATGATGTATGCACTACATGGCTGCAATCCGAATCACAAAATTGAATACCTGCATACTCAACAGAACATACTTTTCTAACGGTGTACATAACCTGAAAAAAGTCACCTATTTAAGTTTTAGAAACAGCAAATAATAACTTGACTTCTAGTTGATCATTTGAGACCAGAAGTGGGTAATATGAAAGGCAAAGGCTTCTAGATTATGCTTATTTTACCAAAATAAAATATGATCATGACATGATTTTTAGTTATTTAATTAGGTCAGTAAGGTCTGACTTTTCTTAGACAAAAGTTTTGTCACCTAACGGAAATAATGTCCAGTATAGAATATAAAGTCATGCAGTGGAAGAATAAATATTGTGTATGACTCCCATGAGCTTGGAGAACTGCATCCATACATCTCTGCAATGACTCAAATAACTTTTTAATAAAGTCATCTGGAATGGCAAAGAAAGCGTTCTTGCAGGACTCCCAGAGTTCATTAAGAATCTTTGGATTCATCTTCAATGCCTCCTCCTTTATCTTACCCCAGACATGCTCAATAATGTTCATGTCTGGTGACTGGGCTGGCCAATCCTGGAGCACCTTGACCTTCTTTGCTTCAGGAACTTTGATTTGGAGGCTGAAGTATGAGGAGCAGCTCTGTCCTGCTGAAAAACTCTCCAGTGGTTTGTAATGTAATGGGCAGCACAAATGTCTTGTTACCTCAGGCTGTTGATGTTGCCATCCACTCTGCAGATCTCTTGCACACCCTCATACTGAATGTAACCCAAAACCATGATTTTTCCTTCACCAAACTTGACTTATTTCTGGGAGAATCTGGAGCCTATGCAGGTTCCAGTAGGTCTTCTGCAGTATTTGTGATGATTGGGATGCAGCTCAACAGATGATTCATCTGAAAAATCTACCTTCTGCCACTTTTCCAAATGATCAACTAGAAGTCAAGTTATTATTTGTTGATCTTACAACTGAGATTGATGACAAGACTTTTGTCAGGTAGTGTAGCAAGTTCATATGTTAGTGCGTTACTTTAGTCTGTAAACCTTGAAAAGATGATGATGTCCATTACCTAGTGCACATTGCAACTATCTATTATAATGTCTATGGTTGAAACCGGCACCCTGTGATGGTTGGGATAGATATAGACGTTAATAACACATAATGAAGTGTAATTTAGTAAATAATACTAATAATACTTGTTACTAGCGACAACCATTCGCTACAGAGCATAACACATACGTGACATTCACATGTGAGTGAGAGGTGTCTCACTTTCTGAGCTCTTGTGTCTCTGTCCATCACAGATCTTCAGATGGTGAACATTGGTCTTCGTGTGTTGTCTCGCCCGGTTGCCTCCCAGTTGCCAACCATGTACCAGCAGCTGGGAAAAGACTATGACGAGCGCGTGCTTCCTTCCATCGTCAACGAGGTGCTCAAGAGCGTCGTGGCCAAGTTTAACGCCTCCCAGCTGATCACACAGAGAGCTCAGGTACAGTCTGAAGCAGTGACGTGTGGTGAGATTTGTGGCTGGAGACTCTTTCAGGGTCAGATTTGCACATATATGCACCCAATATATTCGCCAACTACCGATTGCGTTTCATATATCATATACATTTTTTTCTATACACATAGCAGGTACATATTGGGTCAAGGAAAAATGTAAAATGTAAAAGTGATTCAATATGCATGGGTGCTACAGACAGCCTATAACCAAGCAACACAGCACCAAAATGGACGCGCACATCGATTAATCTACCACTGTATTAAAGGTGCAGTATGTAAGTTTGACACCCAGTGGTAAAACTAGGTATTGCACTCCTGGATCGAAACAAACGCAAGCGCAGGTTGTCAGATTGAGGACAGGAGCGAGTGATTAAAACCGTGATTTAAAAAAAAAAAATAGTCTAAATAAAAGCTTTTGTTCTAGCCAACACCTCAAACTACTATGTATTACAAACAGCTTCTATTTCTCACTGCTGAACAACAGAAAACTGACAATAATCACCTCAGGTACACCTCATTTGCTTTATTCAGTGCTGAAAGCAGCAGCAGATCTTGAAACTAAAATAAACCGTTTGAAATTGAACTTTAGACAAACATATGAAATAGATTATAAACCTTACCATTTCGTGAGTGAATGCATATTCTGTGCTTCTGAATGGCTGTGTGTAAATTTCTGTTGTCTTTTGTCTAGTGCAAACAGCCAAACTGCTTATCACTGTGTATCTCGTCGCCAAGCGTATTGTTAGGACATGCGGTTACAAACCTGCTCACCTAATGGTTTACACTCGTAATATTTATATTATTGCTAAATAATGACCTCGTGGAACTGAATCTGTCTCATTTCGGAGTCTGCTACTGTCCACCGGAGGTCGCATTTCAGTCACGGACGCATGCTTTGAGAGCCTTTCTGAACGAACGAATGAAATACATGGTTTTCCACCAAGGCATCCTGGGGTGCTGAAATATCTGCAAACATATTATGGTAATTTAATGCCTTAAAAGAGTCTAAGATTTACAAACAGCATCTTAAATTTGCATTCAGTTTGAACTCTCACATTCACCTTCACCCCGTGTCCTTTGACCTAAACACCATCAGATTCAGTAGCTTCTTAGGCCTAAGCATGGTTTGAGACGGCAATGATTAACACTCAGCAGACGGTAAGGAGCTCAGACTTTGTCACAGAGTTATTTTAAGAAAGCTTGTTATTTATTCTGATACTTTGAAATGACAGCTGAGACTGAATATAATAATCGTTTTAGAAATTAAGACAATTTTATTACTGTTATCATATTTGTGATGCTGTGAAGTTACTCTTTGGAATATTGTCAAATGATGGTTGATTTTACACAGACTTGCACTGTTTTAACTTTAGGACTTCACTGTGTCTGTATGACTCCTGCTGGTATGAATAATGTGATCAGTTGCTGGGGAAATCAGCTTAGTGAAATGAGTGTGTTTTATTTTGGTGGCCAGGTGTCACTGCTCATAAGGCGAGATCTAATCGAGAGGGCTAAAGACTTTAACATCATCCTGGATGACGTGGCCATCACAGAGCTCAGCTTCAGCAAAGAATACACAGCTGCTGTGGAGGCCAAACAAGTCGGTAGGTACTACTGCGGAAATATGTCGCGTGTAATCAGAAACCGTGTCTATGATTCTTTCCAGTGTTGTTGTAGTTTGGATGTTTGTTTTTTTTGTTGTTGTTTTTTTGTGTAAATAAAACGATATGATTGCGTGTTTTATATTGTATATTTAGTATAGATTTTGCCATGAATATAGCCAATGCTGCTGATATGGTATTAAGGGTGCTTTCACACCTGCCTTGTTTAGTTCAGTTGAATCGCACTAGATTTCGTTTTCCCTCTTGGTGCAGTTCGTTTGGGCAGGTGTGAATGTAGCAATCGCACTAGAGTGCGCACCAAAACCGGACCAAAAAAGGGTTAGTTTGAAAGCGTACCGAGACCACCTCTTCAAGTGGGTCTCGGTACGCTTTCAAAAGAACCCTGGAGCGGTTCGTTTTTGGTGAGAACATGATCCGAACTAAAACAGATCCTACCGCAAAACGTACTGCGCCTTTTTGGACTAATCCAGCTGCTGTAGTCTGATGCGCTGTCCCATCTTACGGGGTTTGGAGGAAAAACATTTTTTAAACAGCGCTTTACCAACAGTTTTAGAGAGAGAGAGGGAAAAACATTACCTGATGAATCGTTGGTAATATAATTGTTGTCAGTTTAGGAAATACGTTCACGGACAATTCGGTATTGGTTCAGTAATGGATCATAACCGGTTATTACGTACTAACGTCATTTATCTCATTTGCGCTATGTCTCCGTAGCTTACTATAGCGAGGGAGGCGAGAGCGAGTATTTACAACACTCCAACTACTTAAAAACTCAGAAACTGTGCACAATTTCACCGCGTGTGTGTTTGCTTGACAGTCTTTAACTAACACAGCAGAAGCCCCTATTTCATTGCGATTGAGATAATGAAAGTACTCCTTTTCTCTCTCTCTCTCTCTCTGGCCCATCTGACCTGCTGGTGTAACTTTTCCTCTCCTATCGGCGGTTACAGCTATACTTCTGGATACAGACACCATTGCGTGTCTGCAAAGTTTTCTCCTCCACGTCTATTGTGGACCAGCTCTGATCGCCACTGATGTTAATGAGTGTTTATCATCGGTGAACAGCGCCAGATCGTTAGAGTCAATCGCAGCCCTTCCTGTTGAGCGCGTGACCAATCATAGGGGTGTAAGAACGAACTCACTAGAAAAGGCTCCGAAAGAGAGCGGGATATTTACATTTGTTTATTTGCTATAAATGCTGTGATGTTGTTCTGTGCATGTACTTGAGTTTTTAAAGGTACAGTTTATATATCTGACTGTTTGTATTAAAGGCCAAAATTGTATTACAAATAATATATGAATATATTTATACATTTTAATACAAGAATTGTTGTGACGTGACGAAAATATAAAACTGTGTATGGAAAGCATTGAACCAAATCGATGACATAATCATAACCGAACCGTGACACCAGTGAAGGTTCACACCTCTAATAGGCGGAATCGACATTATCGATGCTGTAAAAGGACCCTTATGAAACTGAAAATAGTCCACTGTGACTGTCTAGTGTACACATGAACATGCGGCACACTTGCATTTGGCAGATCTGCGTGAATAGATTTGAAGATTTACAAATCTACATTTGTTGACAGTTTGGGCTACTCATCAGAATTATGGGAATTACTGGACTGAAAATATTAGGTTGGATGAACATTTTTTTAGTCTTCTGCCTTACCCAGATTGTAAAAATACATATAAACACATTTAGATCATTTAATTTAATCAGTACTATTGAAATGTCAAGAGACTTTCAACCAGCACAACAAAAATGTTTCTGAAGACCATCACCTACTGCACCTTTAAGGGTGAGGTAGGGGAGTGAAATAAGTGGTTTTTTTTTACTGTATAAATTACATATATGCTTGTGGAGAGTCCTTGTAATCCACCAATACCAACATGTATGTTGTTTTATTCATTGGTATCTGCCAATGTGTGTCCACTAGAGGGCACTCTTGTCATTCTATAATTCTTTCTTTTTCTTTTTTCGGCTTAGCCCCTTTATTCATCAGGGAAAGACACGCAGCAGAATGAACCGCCAACTTATCCCGCTTATGTTTTACACAGCTGATGCACTTCCAGCTGCAACCCATCACTGGGAAACATCCATACACACTCATTCACACACATACACTACGGCCAATTTAGTTTAATTCACCTGTACCTATACTTGTGGGGGAAACCCTGTGCAAACACGGGGAGAACATGCAAACTCCACACAGAAATGCTAACTGACCCAGTCAGGACTCGAACCAACAACCTTCTTGCTGTGAGGCGATCGGGCTACCCATTGCGCCACCATGACGCCTCATTTTATATTTAGTTTTATTTAATTAATATTTCCTGTTTACCATAATGACAGCTTGCACAATGCTGTTTCTTAAAGAAATAAAAAGAATCATGTTATTTTCACCTTTTAAGAAGCGAACAGATTTTTGGCAGGACTGAAAATAGAGAATAATGCCAACTGCTGTCCCAGTGTGGGAGTTATTTCTCCTAAATAACGTGTCTCTTGTTGATCTGCAGCCCAGCAGGAGGCACAGAGGGCTCAGTTCTTCGTAGAGAAGGCCAAGCAGGACCAGAAACAGAAGATCATCCAGGCTGAAGGTGAAGCCGAGGCTGCTAAAATGGTATGTTGACGCCACTTTCTCCATTCCCATTCAACAAACACACACTGACCATCACTGAAGCCATCTCTCGCTTTCATTCACGCTATAAGGCGTTTCCGTGGTTACATCCCAGATGCACTGTTTGCATCCACAAACACTTGGTTTCATATAATAATTATTCCCTGTTATTATGTTCTGGATCTGTGAGTGGTAAATGACTGCAATTATCAGATATAATTAACGAGTGCTGCTTCTGTGCTAATTAAGCCACAGTCAGTCGGTGCTCATTCTCAACAAGCTATCAACTAAAAACACATTCGAACATGCTTTTGTTTGTGATTTGTAGTTTAATCTTGATGTAAATGAGCAACAGTTTAAGCCAAAATGATTCCCCACCTGTAAATTTTGTTTTCTTTTCTGTTTTTTCCCAAATGTGGTTTACCAGAGCAAGGACGTTTTCACAGTATTTCCTATAATATTTTTTCCTTTGGAGAAAGTCTTATTTGTTTTAATTTGGCTAGAATAAAAGCATTTTTTTTAATTAAACCATTTTAAGGGTAATATTATTACCGAATGATAAAAAGGGTAATAGTTTACCAAAGAAACCATCATTATACAGTAGGCATGGGACGATAACCTGGAAAAGTCAATGTTTTCATACCGCCAACATTTTCTGCTATACTGTTCCTAAGGTATGAGTAAGATTTTTTTTATTTACTTTTTTTTTTGTCGTTTTCAAAAACCCATAACAGGGGCTTTTTAAATGCCTATGATTGGTCACATGCTTAACAGAAAAGGCTGCGATTGGCTCTAACAGTCAGTGCGGCAGTGCTGTTCAGCAAACAGCAACATGAACACTGATGTTAAATGGCCGCGGCGATCAGCTGATCTATTATAGATGGCGCCACAGTGTGGAGAAAACTTGCTCTGCAGACACGCTCGGATCAAGTATTGTTGTAACAGCCGAGAGAGGAGATAAAATGTTACCTCAAGAACACACCAACAGGTCAGAGGCCACAGTGAGTGGGAGAGTTTTAGCTTTCAGTTTTTCCTGATGTACTTCACTATCAGTGAAAGACTGTCCAGCAAACTGTCCAATTATCTGCTTTTTAAGTAGTTGGAGCGTTTTAATTGCTCGCGCTCATCTCCCTTGCAATAGTAAGCTACTGCCATATAACGCATATGTGATAAATGACGCCAATGTGTTATTACACTGGTTATGATTATTACTGAACCTATACCGAATTGTCGCGGTGTGTCAAAGAAACAATTAATTTTGACACCCCTTCCTGTCATTGTGGCAAAAATCAGTTATTAGAAATCAGTTATTGAAACTATTATGCTTAGAAATGTATTTAAGCTTTTTTCCGTTAAGCAGAAATTGGGGGGAAAATTCACAGGGGGTCTAATAACTCAAGAAGCTATTAATTCTGACTTTGTTTCAGTGTTTACTCTGTGTCTTCAGAAATGACTTTGCAGTTGGACTCTCTCCTGCTGATATGATGCAATTCTGTTTCTAAAACGGGCCACAGGTCAATGGCTGTCTGCTGACGGCAAACAAAGGGCCAACCAAGGGTACAGATTGACTTGTTTTTATTGTGTGTTTGTGCACTCTAGTTGGGTCAAGCTGTTACGAAGAACCCGGGTTACCTGAAACTCAGACGCATCAGAGCAGCGCAAAATATTGCCAAAACGGTAAGTAACAGTTCAGTCAAAACTCATCGGTTGGATTTCATAATATTAGCATTATTATTATTATTATTAGCAGATGTTTATGCACTATAGAGCCTTTTCACATTTCTGGGTTTCCCCGCAGCTGAAGTCGTCATTGTTAGAGTGCAACAATATTTATATGTTTTACAATCCTGTTTGCTGAAATAATAAAAGAAAAACTCTATGATGGTGTTATCAAGACTTTCAGAAAAAGGAAAGAAATTGTGTGGGACTGATTACGGCAGCCAGAAGAGAGAACAATGTCAAATTTACTGTCCCACCCCCATAACCACTGCATTACAAACACCTTGCACAAGCAGTATTAGTTTTGGTAATTTAATGCAAAGATTATAAAATACAGACATAAATACATTGTACATAAAAAAAAAAATCAAAATTTAAATATTAACTTTTTGTTTAAGATGCTGATGACAATTAAACGTGTCATAACCAGCTTGTTAAAAAAATTATTGTATATAAAAATGAATGTTTATTTAGCAATAGTTTTAATTTTAAGTAATTGTAATTTCGGGTTCAGGTTTCATCGATCATTTGGTAGTGAGGCTGCACGGTATTGAAAAAATCTGCGATGTTTCGGTTTTTCTGCAATTCTTTTGTTTTTATTAATTGTTTTAATACATATGTTAGTGCTGGGCAATGGTTAATCATAATTAATGACATAAGATATGTGTTTGTGTTATATATATTTATAATTATGAATTATGTAATACACATGCATAGAAACAAATCTAAAACAATTAATATTAACAATTTATTTACATCGATATCAAAACAGACTTTTTATTTTGATTACACTTTCCCTTTATATATATAACTCTGTTTAGAAAAAAACAACAACTTTTATTTGGAGTGGGTTTTATTACAAGCATAGATAAATACAACAGAGAAAAATCTAGAAATTAAATTATCTTATCAAATTATGTTCCAAATTTGAAATTGATACACATACATTTACATGTGGATTGCTGTAGCAAAGTAACGCTTTACGACTCGATGAGTATCCTTGTTGCTAATCAATAAAACACTGTTGCTAAGTTATATCTGTCAAAAATCAGTCACCAAATATAAAAACTAGACATTTTACGTTTTAAAATGATATATGGTTTGTCATGTTTGCTTTATGTTTAGGCTACAAAATTATGGTTTGTATAATAGTAAATGGCCTCACAGCTTGTAGGGGGACTGTAAATTTGTTTTATTCTTTTACTCTACTTATGTAACAAAAATAAGCAAATTTAACATCCGTCGCATCCATAAAGGAATAGATGTCACATCCATAATGAAGGTTTTCCTCATTAATGTAAAACAAAATATGCATAACATATACAGAGAGACAACTCTTATTCTTTTGGTTGGTATGATTACTTTTGGGTTTTGCAGTTTGATTGATTTCTACAATGTATGTGGTATAATGTATACCTGCATACCTTTTCGGTCATATCCATAGTGCATGTTTATTTCCCTCATGCAATACATAAAACACATTCACAAGTTGAAAAAAAGGTGTTTCAGTATAGTTAACATATCTGTTCTCTGTGAATTTATGTTTCAACTTTACTACAAAAGTCACATCCATAACTCTGGAGTTATGTGATAAATATTGAATGATAGCTAGCTCTACTAACACACTCTTTACTCCTATTGGTTTTCACTTCAAAAATGTTTGCTCATTTCTGAGTTACACTTTGCTTTGTGCCTCTTCACAATCCCACATCCGCTCCGCAACAGTCACTTTCGCTCGTTTCGCCCGAGGTTTCCTACTGAAAACGAGTGGGATCATGGCGCTTTGTTGCTGTGCATCTGTAGCTGAACTGTTTCTTCAGTATATAGGATGCTGTTATGCTATTTATGTTAAACAAATTCCTTTTCTCAGAATCTGTGTATATCTTATCACTAGGTGGCAGCTTCTCAGAACAAGGTGTACCTGAATGCGGACAGCTTGGTTCTGAACCTCCAGGACAGCTCCTTTAACAAGTAAGATCCTAGCCAGTGTTTATTACATTACATTGCATCTCAGAATTCTCAGCTGCACTTAAAAACTGTAAGGTTTCCTAAATAAGTGTGTTGTTTTCTACTGCCCAACACTTTGTACTTGCCTTTAGGACTGGGTGATTCAATATTGGCCATTTTTATTTGCATTTTGTCAGTAAAGCTGGTTGTAGTAAACCTCCAGCATGTGCATTTAGATGGAACAGAATTGACTACGCACTAAAAAAAAAAAAAAGGTTAAAATTTGGTTTAATTGCTTAATAATGATGAGAACAGCTGTCATTATTGCATGAACGATTATCTCAGTGTCATTATTGTCAGATTAAACCAAATTCAAATTTAAACTGTTTTCTTTTTGCGTTTTTACTAAAAACTGATAATCTATGCAAAAAAGTCTGTTGAGACTTTTAACCATTAACGATTAAACCAAATTTAAATTTAAACCTTTTTTTTCCGTAGTTTACTTTACTAAACAGTGATAAGATATGAAAAAAAAAAACTTTAAATTCGAATTCATTTAATTCGGTCAATAATAGTGAAAACTGCTGACGTTATCGCAGAGCGATTATCTCGATGTTATTATTCATCAATTAAACCAAATTCAAATGTAAACTTTTTTTATTAGCTTAGTTTACTAAAAACTGCTATGCAAAGCTATGCAAAAACGTCTAAATTTGAATTCAGTTAAATCGGTCAATGACAAAAACATCTGTCATTATCGTGGAACAATTATCTCAATGGCATCATTGACCGATTAAACTGAATTGAAATTTAACGCATTTTATTACGTAGCTAGGTTTACTAAAAACTGATAAGCTATGCAAAAAAAAAAATCTGTTGAAAATTGTTTTCAGTTCAAACGGTCAATAATGATGAAAACGGCTGTCATTATCTCACAACAATTATCTCAATGTCATTATTGACCATTTAAAACAAGTTCAAATAAAAAAAAAATTTCAAGTAGCTTAGTTTACTAAAAACTAAAAAGCTATGCAAAAAGATGTGTTAAATCGAATTCGGTTAATTCAGTCAATAATGACAAGAACGATTATCTTGATGTCATTATTGGCTAATTAAACCAAATTTAAATTTTACCTTTTTTTTTTGGCGTTGCTTAGTTTTCTAAACGGACAAGCTTTGCGAAAAAAACTGTTTAAATTTGAAATTGGTTTAATCTGTAAATAATGACGAAAACTACTGTCATTATTACAGAACGATTATCTCTATGTAATTATTGACCGATTTAAAGTGTATTCAAATTTAAACATTTTTTGTGTAGCTTAGTTTATTAAAAACTGATAAGCCATACAAAATAATCTTTACACTTGAATTCGATTTAACATGTCAATAATAACATAAACAGCTGTCATTATCGCAAAATGATTTGTATGTCATTATTGAACGATTAAACCAAATTCAAATTTAAACTTTTTTTTTGTTGTTGCTTATTTTACTAAACTGATAAGCTATGCAAAAAAAAATCTGTTTACATTCGAATTCGATTAATTTAGTCAATGACAAAAACCACTGTCATTATCACGACACAGTTATCTCAATGGCATTATTGACCGATTAAACCGAATTCAAATTTAAACCTTTTTTTTTTTGTATCTTTTATTTGTGTAGTTTGTTTATTAGTTTAATTTTTATTCAGTTTAATCTGTCAATAATGATGAAAACAGCTGTCGTTATCAAGGAATGATTATCTTGATGTCAATATTAACCGATTAAATTGAATTTAAATTTAAACCACTATTTTTCTTGCGTAGCTTAGTTTACTAAATTGATCAACTATGCAAAAAATCAGTTTTAAATATAATTTTTGTTTTATTGGTCACTAATTTCAAAAACAGCTGTCATTATCACTGAATGATTATCTTGATTAAACCGAATTTAAATTTAGTTGTTTTTTTTTTGGCGTAGCTTGTCGCTTTACTACAACTCCATCTAAACCCTCATTCTGGAGGTTTACTAGAACCTGCTTTACTGACAAAATGCGCGTGTCAAAATCGCAATGTAAAAAACTTGCTTCCACATGTAAATACAATTACACGTTTCAACGTAGATGGCGACAAAGAGGCGAAACTTACGAACTGCAGCTTTAAGTCCTAAAGTATTCTTTTTTTAATTCATTTTGACGTCCATATGTTAGCATATCCATTCTCTCAGAGGTAATGTCTGCATTTGTTTTCTCTGGCAGGCTGTCGCTGGGTAAATGAGAAGAGCATCATCCATGAAGAACATATGCATTCCATATGTAAGCAGTGTTTGCTGAGCCGATATGTTTATGTCCTCTTCTTAAACCGACTGTGAGCAGAGTCTCTCTCTCAGTGCAGTTTTCTGCTGGGAGCTCAGATCAGACACGGGCCGGACAGCCTTACAGTTTCACATCATATACATGTACATGCACTTGTTTGTCATTCAGCAGCTCTACAAACTCAATTTTGGTAAATCCAGCTTCAGAATGGATTTCGTTTTGGTAATTAATAGTGATTGCAAAAACATATATATATATATATTACAAATGATAGATACCCAGTCTGTTCATTTATACACTATAAAGATGTTATTACAGTTAAACAGCTGCCGATTAGTTGTTTACAGAACATTATCACATTTTTTTGCCCATGGTTTATTATTATTACCATTTAAATTTCTCTACATTTTCTGCTTTTGGGCTCAACTTTGGAATGTGTTTGTAGACAAATACTTGCAGTAATGTTGATTAAATAACGTGTTTTCATGACTTTGTGGGGAGATTTGTGGGGGATTTTAATTTCATTCAGCATTGGCGTTCACATTCAGCACGATAGCCGGTCTCTGGGCTGCATTCTTTTATTATTATTATTATTATTATTATTATTATTATTAATATTAATGGTAAATTAATTTGTATTAAAACTAAAAATATATATAATTTAAATTGTTAGCATAATCATATGAGATTATGAGAGGTTTATTGGGATATTCACTTGTTTCAAACCTGAATTTCTTTTGTTAAACAAAAAATATATTTTGGAAAATGTTAAAAGCCTGTAACCATTGACTTCCATAGTATTTGTTTTTCCTGTTATGGAAGTCAATGGGTACAGGTTTTTATCATTCTTCAAAGTACACTACCTGACAAGAGTCTAGTCGTCGATCTCAGATGCAAAAAGAACAGATAATAACTTGACTTCTGGTTGATCATTTGGAAAAGTGGCAGAAGGTAGATTTTTTTAGATGAATCATCTGTTGAACTGCATCTCAATCATCACAAATACTGCAGAAGACCTACTGGAACCCGCATGGACTTAAGATTCTCACAGAAATCAGTCAATAATCATGGTTTGGGGTTACATTCAGTATAGGGGTGTGCGAGAGATCTGCAGAGTAGACGGCAACATCAACAACCTGAGATATCAAGACATTTGTGCTGAAAAGCCACAGGAGAAGGCAAATTCTCCAGCAGAATAGCGCTCCTTCTCATACTTCAGCCTCCACATCAAAGTTCCTAAAAGCAAAGAAGGTCAAGGTGCTCCAGGATTGGCCAGCCTAGTCACCAGACATGAACATTATTGAGCATGTCTGGGGTAAGATGGAGGAGGAGGCATTGAAGATGAATCCAAAGAATCTTGATGAACTCTGGGAGTCCTGCAAGAACGCTTTCTTTGCCATTCCAGATGACTTTATTAAGAAGTTATTTGAGTCAGTGCAGAAATGTATGGATGCAGTCCTCTAAGCTCATGGGAGTCATACACAATATTCATTCTGTCTCCATTGCAGCATGACTTTATATTCTATTTTGTCCAAGCAAAGTGTGATCTTACTGTGCTGATTAAATAATTAAATTCCTGTCATGATCATATTTTATTATGGTAAAATAAGTGTAATCTAGAGGCCTTTTGCCTTTCATTAAGCCACTTCTGATACCAAATGATCAACTAGAAGTCAAGTTATTGTTTGTTGGTCCTAAAACTAGGATAGTCGACAAGACTTTTGTCAGGTAGTGTATTTACTTTAGTGTTCAACAAAAGAAACTCATAAAGGTTTGGAATGTGTGAGTAAAAGGTAAATGTTCATTTCTTAGTGAACTATCACTGATCTCAAATTCTTGTATTTTTATCTCATAACTAAATTTCCACAAAGCATATTTGCTGTATGCTTCAGTTCCTCGCTGTTTTATTTATTTACAATGTTTTTCTCAAACCGGCCACTTCTCAGATTGCTCCACTAGGTAATGTTTAAAGCTATAAATAGTGTCATGAGCAGCTCAGTGGAAAGACTTTGGTTTTCAGTAAAGAGGATGTTTAGTCAGTGGGTGGCGCCAAACACAAAGCCACTAGTTCCTATTAGGAAACGTCCTTTACAAACCATGAGCAATAAACACGAGTCTTAATGCAGAGAAATGGAGTTTTGCGCTCACATAAACACATCTACAACATTAAAAACGCTCAAACACATTACAATCTGATTCTCAGAAAACGGTCTTTTGTGACACTCACTGGATTAGAGTAAGAGCTCTTCATGAGGGGTTTGAAGGGGCTTAATGCATTATCCCATTGGTAATATTCATGTGGAGGAGGATGAGAGTACAGAAAGGGGTGGAGCCGATGAAATTGTGCACACACCCCCGTTTTCACCTCAGCCTATAGGATCCACTGTTATTTTTTGAATGCGGAAAAACCGGTGATCAATGGGTGGCTTCTTTTTATTTGTCGTATAGCTCACCCATGACACCTTAGTTACAGTATATTTAGTTTAATTCACCATACCATCGTCTTAACCCCCTTTTCTGCAAGTAATCCTAACCCGTTTCCGGTTTGCTCTGCTGCAGCCAAACGCTCTAATATGCAAATGTGAGCCGAGGAGATCTATCACCCCCACCTTCCCTTCCCACAATCCTCTGCTGCCCCTCCTTTCCTCTTCCATGCATAAACAACAGCAGATTAGCACTCAGCTGGTCCCCCTCTCCATGGAAACGCTGACCTCATGCTGGCACTACAGATCTGGGCCATTCACCGTGGCAGTTGGCCAGGACACTAGACTTGATCTTAGTTACCTATAGCACAGTGCACCTAAGAGCAGCTTTCGGTGCTATTTCTGGAGGTGATGTTCTTAGATCATGCCTTTTTTTTTTCCCTCCTCCATCCTGCACTGCAGTCATTTGCTACTGCAGCTTATGAGCAGTGTTAGCACAACGTTAGCAACTGTGCGCTCATGCTAGAGATGTGTGTGTGTGTGACCTACATCCCACTTCAAAGTCGTGATGCTCTGCGGTTTGTCTGCGGCGTCCTTGCCGAGCTGCAGAAATGCACACTTGAAGTATTTGCTTAGTCATTTGTGTGCTGGATCTTACCATTTTTAGCATACATAGCTGCTTTTTAGCATTCGTTTTGGAGGTAAGTGGTTGCTAATGATTTATATGAGCTGAATTTAAACAAAGTAAGTTGAACGTTACTCAATTTAATCAGTTTAAATTCAGCCCGTATACATTTTCAACCACTTAACTTTAAAAAAAAAAATGTAGAAAATCCAATAAATAATTTTTTTTCTGTGTACCGATGGCTTATTTTCACTGAGTGGTACCGTACGGTAACGCTTTTTTTTGTCCGTTTCCCCTGTCAAAAGGTACCAAAAAGCAAACCGTACCATAGCACTATTTGGGTAACCTTTCCAAAGACTACCTAGCATAACAAAACAGTACGAAAAGGTAGAGCAAGATGCTATTAATTTACAGGGTCCCCGCGGGTCCTTAAAGTCTTGAAACAAAGTCTTAAATAAAATTTTAGATTTTTTTTTTTAGGTCTGAAAATGTCTTGAATTTTGTAATTTTCCATTAGAAGGTCTTAAATTTCATGTGGGATCTTAAATTTCATGTCCGACTCGTCATTTTTATTTTATTTTTTTCAACTGCAATTTGACCAGCGCAACATTTGGGGCAGCACTTCGTGGGTGCAACCTGCATCATTCCATAGGTGACATACGAGTAAGGGCGTACTCGCACTATGTACAGTTCCCTTTAACCGGGCCAAAGCACGATTGTCCCCCCTTCCGTCTCCCCCGACGGCCCGCAATCACATTGCATTCGGGCCTGAGCATGATTACGTCATCGATGATGCGCTATTCAGTGTAAGATAAGCACTCTCTGAGATTTCAGTGGAGATTTCTTTATATCATTATATCGTTTTAGTCGTTTGATATGCAGTGACACACAATCAAATATTCCGCCGAAGAGACCAGCCACTGCTGACGCTCATAAACAATCATGACGTCCTCGTGCTGCAGGAATTAGAAGGTTTACTAAAGGTGCAGCTGTCATGCAGTGAGGGGTTTGCGTCTTTAATAATCTACAACAGTTTGTGTTCATTAAACAGTAAGAATGATTAATAAATCCATATCAAACAGTCCCCAAAAGTCACGTCTCCTCTTCAGTTTCGGGCTCTGGCGCGCTTTGCACTCACACTACAAGCGTACCGCGCCAAAGCCCAAGTGAACCGCGCTCAGGCACACCTCTTCCAACCGGGCCAGGGCCGGCCAACTGTACCGTGCCTGAGCCCGATTCAGCGCACTCACACTTCGAAAAATTATCTGGGAAACGGGTCTGAGCACGGTTCGGTTAGCATAGTGTGAGTACGCCCTAAGTGATTGATGAATGTGTTGCGTTGATGGTTCGCCACCACGGCATTTTGCGACATCGCAAGCATAAGCAAATGTTTTTTTGATGACAATTAGTTGGAGGATGAAAAGTATCGGGGGTGGCTGAAGAAAACAGCCAGTAATCATGAAGGGAGGTGTGCTTTATGTAAAAAGACGATAAAATTGGGGACAATGGGCCACAAAGCGCTCGATTCACACATGAAAGCAGAGAAGCACAAGAAGTACGTGTCGTCGCAGGCAAGTAGTTTGCCCATAAGTATATTCTCATCGAGCACTTCGACCTCTCAGCCTTCCACAAGGCCGTCCACTTCAAGCAATGCCTTCTGCAGCTTTACGAATGTAGCAACACTTAAGGCTGAAATACTGTGGGTATTTCAAACCGTGAGCCGCCACCACTCGTACACCTCAAATGAGGACAACCACCTAGTTTTTCAAACAATGTTCCTGACTCGGAGTTGAGGTAAAGTCTTAAATTTTCCTTTTAGAGGACTTTAAAAGGTATTAAAATTTATTCAATTTGCTGCTAAAAAATGTGCAGATACCCTGATTTACAGATAAACATCACTAGCACATACACAAGCAGGAGAATGGAAAAAAAAGGAAGTCTCATTTTTAAATACCTAGCTGAGACGTTACACCAGGGGTCACAGATATTGGTCCTCGAGGGCCGGTGTCCCTGTAGGGTTGAGCTCCAACTTGCCTCAACACACCTGTCTGGATGTTTCAAGTATACCTAGTGAGAGCTTGATTATCTTGTTCAGGTGTGTTTGATTAGGGTTGGAGCTCAAATCTGCAGGACACCGGCCCTCCAGGAACAAGTTTGATAATCCCTGCATTACATCATAATAATATATACATATAATAACGAGCCATAGTCGACCCGAGCTCAAACAAACCTTGTCGTCGTTTTGATAAACAGCCATAAATCTAAAAAGAAGAGCAGATTCTGCCGTGTGTCCTGTTGTTGTTTACGAGGCCGTCTCAAAGCGTGAGGAGTTTCACTTTCTAGAGAGCTCGCGATCCCTCTCTGCGCATCTGTATTTGAAACAGCGAACTTGAGCTTGTAGTAATTGTGATGTGTGGGATTAATGAAGTGCTTCTGAAATCCTTTCAGAAACGAACAAACACCAAAGAAAAATAAAGGAGCAGATGATTCTTTCAGCAACTTGAATGATGAACAAACTGCTGTGTGTAAATGTTATCATCACCTTTTGGACTTTTATGAACTCTGAATGACAAACTTTTTAACAAGATGTTAACGTCCTAATAAAATGAGGAGGTTTGTGCTGACTGTATATGTTTAGTATCGTTTATGAACCCAAATAAGCCCTAAATGTATGTTTTGGGGGGGTTTTTTTCTTTGTAATTGGAAACATTTCAGAGACTGTAAGGCTCTGTGTTCATAAATGTTTTTATTTTTTACTTTATATAATTACAGACGGCGCCACGGTGGCCGAGTGGTTAGCACGTTAGCCTCACAGCAAGAAGGTCGCTGGTTCGATCCCCGGCTGGGCCAGTTGGCATTTCTGTGTGGAGTTTGCATGTTCTCCCCGTGGTTGCGTGGGTTTCCTCCGGGTGCTCCGGTTTCCCCCACAGTCCAAAGACATGCGGTACAGGTGAATTGGGTAAGCTAAATTGTCCATAGTGTATGTGTGTGAATGAGAATGTATGGATGTGTTTCCCAGAGATGGGTTGTGGCTGGAAGGGCATCCGCTGCGTAAAACAAATGCTGGATAAGTTGGCGGTTCATTCCGCTGTGGCGACCCCAGATTGATGAAGGGACTAAGCCGAAAAGAAAATGAATGAATGAATGAATAATTACAGACATTAAAGTGGGCTTTTTCGCATCATCGATCTGCAGCTATAATCAAATCCTGCTAATAGAAAGGTTAGAAATAAACATTTATTTATACATAAATATTTATCTATATAAAGTACTTATTTAGTAAGAAGTGCTTCTTATACTATTTGTGAGCAAGTATGACGTTGACTGCAACTTTCTGTCGAACACTACGCCTACCAAAAGGGTACCATTCGGCAGTGGAGACACAAGCTTGATAAAGGCTGATTTATACTTCTGTGTCAAGCGCATGTATGCTCCGGCACAGCCTGCGCACGGTCACATAGCCCTCGCTGTGGCTGGTGCAGACGCTGACGTGCCCTTCTCAAAACATGGAACTACACGTCGCTACTATGCTAAGCGCAAGCTCTGTGATTGGTCGGCTTGCGTAGCAGTGACGAGTGTGGGTGGGACCGAGAGCAGCGAGCCAGGTGGATTGAGTGTTTACAAATGTCAAGTTCCGTGAAGGAGCTCCGGATGGAAACTTTTGTTTTGTGTTAACCTTATGATTAAAGTTATTGCGAGTCCGGTGGTCCCCGCCTCAGAATGAGCGAGTTTTAGCTACTTGTATTTTGAGGTAGCGTTGGTAAAACAAAACATCAGTGAAGAAACTCTAGAAGGGAACATTTAAACCTACTGCCAGCTAGTGTTTTGGAAGTGTTATTGCAGAGCAACACAAACACCGTTCAGAAGTATAAATGCACGACTACACGCAAGGCATGTGCTGTGGGTTACGCCGATCACTTGGTGCAGAAGTATCAACCAGCCTTAAAGGTGACCCGTACCGTACCACTCAGTGGAAATGAGGCAAAAGAGCACACTGATACCGATTTGATCTACTTCAGTTGTTCTTAAACTGTGGTACTTGTACCACTAATGGTACACAAGCTTCCTTCTAGTGGTACGCGGAGGAATCTCTAAATAATTAAAATAAAAAAATGAACACTTTTAACCCTTTGACGTGTACGATAACACCGATGTGATCAGTAAATTGATTTTAATAGGCTAAACCTTTTATTTAAGTGGCTGACAATAATAAATATTCTTAATTTGATTAATAATCTGCCTTGTTTTTGAAACCGTGCATCGCTTTAGCTGCTTAATTAGGCCTACTACGCTACTGTACTTCAATACCGGTTATTATGGTCGTACTTAGAGAGACAATTATTTTATGAGGTGGTACTTGGAGAAAAAAGCTGAAGCACTGATCTACTTCATATTAAAGTTATAAACGTGTTAACCTCATATAGGCTTGAATTACGTTTGAGTGCAAAGCTACTCTAAAAATAAATGTCGGGTTCCACACAATCGATTTGTCAGGACAACATAAAGGAAATAAGTTAACTTACTAGTTTTAGCAAAAACAAGTGGATTGAGCATAAAACAATTAAGTTGTCCCCCGCCAAAAACTCAACAATTGCGTTGTTTCAGCTCATTTTAATTAAGTATTTTGGACAAACATCAATGTAAAAATGCTGGTTCCACACAATTCTTTCATGTTGTCCATACACACATAGATTAAGTTAACCTAATCGTTTTTACAAATTTACAATGATTAAATATAAAACAATTCAGTCGTCCACAAAAAAACTTTACTTTATAGTAAGAACTGTGTTGTTTCAGCTCAGTAGTTTGACAAACAGCAAAAGTAATTTTTTTGAGTGTATACAGAGAAGTGAAACCCGTATTGGAGTTCACCTACTAAGGGTACTTTCTCTAGAGGGTTTTTGTTTTAACGCAGCATTTTAAAAGGAAAAGGCAGTTCTCGTCATTTCCTCTGTGTTTCTGAAAATCTCCATCCACACATCAAGACTGAAATGCATCTCAGAAGCTTGAAAGTAGCTTTAGAAGTGCAAAATTCATTCATTCATTCTCCTTCGGCTTAGTCCCTTTATTCATCAGGGGTCGCCACAGCGGAATGAACCGCCAACTTATAAAGCATATGTTTTACACAGCTGATGCCCTTCCAGCTCCAACCCAGTAGTAAACATCCATACACTCTCATTCACACACACACACACACACACACACACACATACACTATGACCAATTTAGTTTATTCAATTCGACTATAGCGCATGTCTTTGGACTGTGGGGAAAACCGGAGCACACAGAGGAAACCCACGCCACATAGAAGTGCCAACTTACTCATCTGGGGCTCGAACCAGCGGCCTTCTTGCTGTGAGGCAACAGTGCTAACCACTGAGCCACTTTAGGGCTGCAATGTTAAAGGGATAGTTCACCCTAATGTTACTCACCTGTTACTTGTTTCAATCCTTTATGAGTTTGTTTTTTCTGTTGAACACAAAATAAGATATTTTGAAGAATGCTGTAAACCTGTAACCATTGACTTCCATTGTATTTATTTTTCCTTTGAAAAATTGAAAAATCAGTTGTTACAAGTTTACATCATTCTTCAAAATATCTTCTTCTGCGTTCAACGGAAGTTAATCTCCATTTTTGGGTAAACATTATCTTTAAGTTAGCATTGATTGATTTTTGAGGAATCTTATGATTAGTGCAATGGGTAAAAATCCATAAGATTGTCAAAGATGTTTTGTTTTTTCTAATACGACACCCTTTTTTTAGCTGTAGAACCAACCGGCACGTGTGATTTTGATCAACCAGAGAGATCACCTGAGGGTGAATAGGTTAATGTTTGGTGATGCGAAAGCTACAGCTCTGATTCCAGGCTGAATTCGCTTCCCTTGAGAGTAATTGATAAATTTGTGCCACTCGTAGTCAAAGAAAGCCTCCGCTTTAATTTACTGAGTGGATTTAATTAACCTGTTTCTTTTTTATGGCACCCTCATTATGGTGTCAAAAGGGATTTGGAAAGCTTGCCCTAGTTTGGTTAATATTGCTCCTTTTTTGTCTTTCTCCTCCTCCTGTTTGCCATGGTTTAGGTCACACTCGAGGCAAACTCCAGTATCGGCCTGGCTTGGAGGACTCTGAATTCCTGACAATTTTCTTGACAATCCTGTGTGTTAAAACTGTAATGGCAAATCCATAGACTGGTTTTTGCTTCCTGCTACCTCAGGAAACACTCACGTCTTTGTTTCATGCTAGCAAAACAGGAATATTAGAGGTGTGTTAACTTTAGCCTCTGGTTCACAAGGTGGTACGACATTTGAATCGTAGCTCTTTGTGTGAAGAGCAATGATTCTCACACATCATAGAGGTGTTATGAAACAAGCGAATGGCTGTATAGCTCATGTGGGGGGGGTTATTAAAGGAAAGAAGGAATTGCTGCTAGTTTTTAACTGGGTGATTTGTTTGTATCAATGGTTCCATATATATATCTTCGCACTTACCGGCCACTTTATTAGGGACACCTTACAAGTACCGGGTTAGACCCCCTTTTGCCTTTAGAACTGCCTTAATCCTTCGTGGCATGGATACTAGCAAGATACTGGAAATATTCCTCAGAGATTTTGGTCCATATTGGCATTATAGCATCACGCAGTTGCTGCAGATTTGTCGGCTGCACATCCATGATGCAAATCTCCCTTTCCACCACATCCCAAAGGTGCTCTATTAGATTGAGGTCTGGAGACTGTGGAGGACATTTGAGTACAGTGAACTCATTGTCATGTTCAGGAAACCAGTCTGAGACGATTTTCGCTTTATGACATGGCACGTTATCCTGCTGAAAGTAGCCATCAGAAGATGGGTACACTGTGGTCATAAAGGGATGGACATGGTCAGCAACAGTAGTCAGGTAGGCTGTAGTGTTGACACAATGCTCAATTAATACTAATGGGCCCAAAGTGTGCCAAGAAAATATCCCCCACACCTTTACACCACCACCAGCAGCCTAAACAATTGATAAAAGGCAGGATGGATACATGCTTTCATGTTGTTTATGCACAATTCTGACCCGACCATCCAAATGTCACAGCAGAAATAGTTAATATCCATATACTTAAATCCACATTCATATATATCTGCTTGTCTTTCACACTGTAGTTTTTGACTGTTTGGCACTGTCTTGTAAATAAATATGTAGGTTATATGCTTCATATAGCCATTTTTGTTTCTGTCAGCTTTTTGACAGCTGTTTTTGACTGTTTGGTGCCATTTTGTGTCTGAATAATGCGCAGGTTAGTGTATACTCCATCAGCGGTTTTCATTTCTGTCAGCTTTACATTTTTAAGTGTTTGGCACCACCTTGTGACTGAATAATGTGCAGGTTAGTGTATACTCCATCAGCTGTTTTCATTTCTGTCAGCTTTACATTTTTAAGTGTTTGGCGTCATCTTGTGACTGAATAATGCACAGGTTAGTGTATACTTATCAGCTGTTTTCATTCTGTCAGCTTTGTGTTTTATTATCAAATTAACAAACTATTATGGCTCAGAACAATGTTCTGTGTCTAATTTTTATGATTTCTAGCAAGTAGGAGCATAATCCGTGGGATAAATACATCCAAGACGGTTGTTTTCACAGATTAAAGCCCTTCAGTTTTATACAACAATGCTTTGCATCCTGTCAGGCTATATTCTGTGATTAAAAACCTCCTGGATGTGCTTCATCTCTAATTTATAATCCTCTAATGAGTACCTGAGCTAATCTATTTTTAGCATAAAGTATTTCAAATCCACTATAGCACAATTTAGAAACTTTTTTTTGTGCCATTAATATGAAAACTTTTTTTTTTTTTTAGAATACTCATCTGTTTGTTCATCTTTTTAAACCGTTGGCTGATTTTACAAGTGTTCATGAGTCATGAATAGGGCCACACGGAATCTGTGCGTGCAGAATTCCGCAGATTTTTAGCCCATCATTGATTCCGTTTATTTACTTGTGTAAATGTAAATTTAATCAGTTTTCAAATTAATTTCAGTAACAATATTGATTAATATGAAAATATTCATATGATTTATTTACAATACAGTTTGAAATGTACTATTTTCGGTGTTTTAGTAGATATTTTATGTGAGAGACTTGCTGTGTTTACCAAATAAAGTGGATCTAATTAAATTCGCATTGTAAACATTAAATAAATATTAAAAAGGTATTACTTTTTATTTCATATATTAAGGTTTTAGTTATGATACTCCCAAAATCATTCCACATAAATCCGCAGATTTTTAACAAAATACTCCGCAGAAATAGCAAAAAATGTCCGCAGATTCCGTCTGGCCCTAGTCATGAATAATGGGAAAGGGCCTGACATACACACGGTATTTGCATAAAGCTCAGAGCTCTCGGGTTTCATCTAAAATATCTTAATTTGTGTTCTGAAGATGAACGAAGACTGTGAAAAATGCTGGGTTCCTCATAATTTAGTCATATTGTCCCAACACAAATAGATCAAGTTAGCTTAATTAGTTTTGACAAATTGCAGTGGATTGAACGTTAAACAATTAAGTGGTCCCAAAACAAACTTTAAGAACAGTGTTGTTTCAACTCGTTTTAAGTAGTTTAAACAAGCAGCAAAATGTATTTATTTGACGGAAGGAACAAAAGAAAGGTAACTATGTACGGTTAGTTTTAGGTAAGTGATTAAATATAAGGTAGCGTACTTTGTTTTGTTTGTTGTTTTGGCCTTTTGTTCCCTTTCATTTGATTTTGATATTGGAAATATTTAAGTTCTGTTACCCTTTTTCGACAGCTTGGCCTCTGTGTGCTTGGGGGAGCAGCAATGGGGACGACCTCTTTTAATAGACGGTCATCCTTAACTTTATGTACGTAGCGCGTACTTCCGCTACGTAACATAACACAACGTTCATTTTTGGCTTAACTAACCTCAACCACTTTACAGATCACTACACTTTTTACTCTGAACGTTTTCATCGGTAGAATTCATCCAAATGTTTATCCCCTGCGCTTTCTTTTAACTTTTTATTACCTCCTGCATTATATCTCCGACTCCGCATAGATGTACAGTCACTCTATATGTGTCTTTCATCTGGAAAGTGCAGGACTCGATTACATGTCACAGGATCTGCGGCCTCTTACTTCCCTTCTGCTTCGGGTTAAAGAGGATCCCTGTGTGTGTGTGTTTATCAGGTCTCCTCGCACTAATGAATGTGTGTTTGGCACAGATGGCGAGCACTGAGGGTCTCCAGGACTGATTAACTGACTCTCTCAGGGCTTTTCTCCCCCTCCCCATGAGATTACGCGGGCCGAAGCCAATAGGAAGGGCTTGCTTTGTAAATATGATGACTTACTTTGCAGATAATCTGGCCACATTTAGTTAGGTATATATTCATATGGCGACCAAATATCGCAGTTTAGATGTACATCTCATGAAATATGTTTTTATTGTTTGTTATTTTGGGATAGTACACCTGAAAATTAAAACTTCCACTCAAAAAAATGATGTTTCCTGTTTGTTACTTATTAATAATGAGCTAAAACGACACAATTCTTGAGGTTTTTTTTGGAGACAACTTAATTATTTTATGTTCCATCTTCTTAAATTTGTAAAAACTAACACGTTAACTTAATTCCTTCATGTTGTTTCAACACAAATCACATCATTTGTGTTGAACCCAGCATTTTTACAGTGTTCTCACACCCTGAAATGGTTTCAAACCTTTAAGTTTTGTATTTAATGCTGTACATACACAAATAGACACAAACTTGTCCCTATATCCCTGTGGGGACTCTCATAAACATAATAATGTTCCTACTGTACAAACCGTATATTATACCCCCCCCAAACCTATCCTTCAAACTAAACAATCTGCATTTCTACATTTTCAAAATACCTTATTCTGTGTGATTTATATACATGTTTACCCATCAGGACTTCCATTTTGGTTCCCACAGGGACAGAAGTCCCCATGAGTCTGTGTGCATTCAGATTTGTAAAAACAAGCACACACACACACACACACACACAAACAATATTAGTAAGAATGTTGAAAACTTCTAGCTATTGACTTCCACTGTATTTTTTCCTAATATGGATGTCAGTGTCTACCAGTTTACAACATTCTTCAAAATACCTTCCTTTTATGTTAAGCTGAATGAACTCTAACAAGTTCAAACAAGTAAAGGGTGTGTAAGGAATTTTAATTTGGGGGAGAAATATCTCTTTAAACCAAGTTTTTTTCAGTGTTGAACAAATATCTTTTGAAGAATACTAAAAATCTGTAACCATTGCCTTCCATATATATATATATTACTACAGAAGTCAATGGTTACACATTTTCAGCTTTCTTTCACAAGTTATAAACCGGTTTGAAACCACCTGATGGTGAGTAAATAGTGAGTAGATCTGAATTTTGTGGTGAACTACCCCTTTAAAGACATCATAGCGGCGCATCATTTAGACAATAAGTGTATATCTATAATTGTGGCTGCGCTGTGATGATGAACTAGCAGCACCTCACAGATGATGAATATTTAATGAGCCGAGCAGCAGGACACTCCCACGTTTCTGTTGCTGCTCCCTCAAGGGTTTCGGGTTACTGTGAGATGGGGGAGGGGCCACGGAAGGAGACAGGCCCTTATATTTAAAGCTAACTTTCCCTCCTTTTTTCTGTTCCACTTTAGGTAGGGTCCGTGCATTCTTCAGTCTGCTTGTTTATACACATTCTGAAAATAATAGTAACTGTTAGGAACTCTTTTGTTTTTCTGTTTGAGTAAAACTAGGTAAATTTGATCTTTAGTGACTCTTTTTTTTTATTGTCTATAGTTTGGGTCCTAAAGTTGTCTAGTGCAGGGGTTTTCAAGACTTTAGATCAGGGCTGCCCAAACACTATCGTATGAAGAGCCAAAAACCAAATATCACTGAGAGCCGCGGGCCGAAGGTATTTATACCAAACTATGTTACATTAAAATTGGCATTGGTAATTTCCTAATTTATATACATTTCAAAATAAGTAGAAAAAGTTAAATATTTATACATAAATACAGTTTAAATTGTTTTGACTAATGCAGTTTAACTTTTTAAACGATAACTTCTTGCAATAAGACATAAACAATCACATTTATAACACGGTGGAGTTCAGTGCTGAATACACTAGTCAAGCAGAATCTACCTTTGACTTGATTTGCTCGCCGAAGTCTCTGTCTGGTGGCGGTATGTACATTTAGACAAAATCTGATTAATTCATTCATTCATTCATTTTCTTTTCGGCTTAGTCCCTTTATTAATCCGGGGTCGCCACAGCGGAATGAACCGCCAACTTATCCGGCATTTGTTTTACGCAGCGGATGCCCTTCCAGCCACAACCCATCTCTGGGAAACACATCCATACATTCTCATTCACACACATACACTATGGACAATTTAGCTTACCCAATTCACCTGTACCGCATGTCTTTGGACTGTGGGGGATACCGCAGCACCCGGAGAAAACCCACGCAACCACCGGGAGAACATGCAAACTCCACACAGAAATGCCAACTGGCCCAGCCGGGGATCGAACCAGCGACCTTCTTGCTGTGAGGCGAACGTGCTAACCACTAGGCCACCGTGGCGCCCCCTGATTAATTCATTTAATTGAAATATTAAATTTCAGCTTTTAACAATATAACAAACAGACAAAAAGTTACATTAAATTTGAATTGACTGTCTGGAAACCATCCCTATCATTCTCCCTGTGTGCTTAGATGGAATGGTGGGCCAAATCAAATGTTACCATGGGCCAACTTTGGCTCGCAGGCCCTAGTTTGGGCATATATGCTTTAGATCAGGGGTGCTCAACCCTGTTCCTGGAGAGCCACCCTCCTGCAGATTTCAGTTGCAACCCATATCAAACACACCTGCCTGTAATTATCAAGTGCTGTTCAGGTCCTAATTAATTGGTTTA
>CAIGQQ010035826.1:4740772-4770289 GCA_903798035.1 Danio albolineatus | reverse complement strand
ATAATAGAAGCCATCATATAATTAGTAATGGCTACAATGCAAATTATATTGGAAACAATATGCTAATGGAAACAGTATGTTCCTATAGAGTCTCTAATGTACTGGAATATACATCAAAACACAATATAAACCATTAAACTGTGCTGGTTTTAATGGTTAAATTTTAGTTTGAATGTCTTGATAGCATTTGTTTGGATATGAAAAAACCACCACTGAATTAGTAATGTAATAATACAACTGATATTGGTTTTCATGGAAACAATATGTTCCTATTGGGTCGCAAATGTATTGCCTATTGGAATATATCAAAACACAACAGAAATCATTAAAAGGTCCTGGTTTTAATAATTAAAATTTGATGTTTTGTAATGTTTTGATGATGTTTGCTTGGATATAATAGAAACCACCACAGAATTAGTAATAGTTATAATGCAATTTATATAAGCTTTAATGGATACAACATGGTCCCGTTGGGTCTCTAACGTGTTGCTTGCTGGAATATAAATCAAAACACAATAGAAACAGCTTAACTTGTTTTAATGGATAAAATTTGATAGTTTGTAATGGTGTTTATAGTAGAAAGTCTGTGACGGTGTATATTTTTTGAGCAGAAATTGCATTAAATACAGAATTTCAAGTCAAAGACAGCACAAACAGTACAAAATACTAAATATTCAGTGTTTTTTATTGGGTCTCTAATGCATTGCCAACTGGAATATATATCAAAACACAATAGAAACCATTAAACTGTTCTGGTTTTAATGGTTAAAATTAGATGATTTGTAGTAAAAAGTCTGTGATGGTGTCTTTATTTCCAACAGGGATTACATTAAATACTAAATCCAACTCAAAAACAGTACAAACTCAGTACAAAATACTAAATATTCAGTGTTGTAGGCTACATGCTGCTGAACCTCCTAATTCGCCTCACATTTTGTCATACTGTTTCATCCCGTACCTCTCTCTCTCTCTCTTACATTTCCCGGTTTTCCGTGCACGGTGGTGCTTTGATCTTGATAAGAGCTGCTCAGCCTCAGTCTAGACCGGATGGCAGCTGTCGACCAGCCCTCAATGAAGTGCATCTCAATATGCAGGCAGCAGCTTGAGTATCTGAGGCTTCAGCATCTCTGCTGGTATGTGACAACAGCATGACGCCCATCTATCAAACCATACATGTAAATACACGTCAAAAATACTGGCTCCTGAAATTCGGTGACCTGTCGTTGACTAGTCTAACCTGACAAACGACACGACGGCGTGTTTCTGGCACACGAAAGTTTGTGATATGCTCAGAGAGAGACGTACTTGAGGAAATAAACAGAAATAAGGAAGTGGGTGTTTGAAAGCAGACGCTAACTGAAATGGAGAAGCAAAAGATGGTTAATAACTAGCATTTAAAGAGTGAAACTGAAAATAAATAACTTAGGTCGAGGTAAATTTGGATTCATAATCACACAATCGGACTTTCTCTTTAATAGTATAGTTTCAGAAACATATCCTACATGTGAAATCACACTAGCAGCTATAATGACTAAGTGCAACATTGTTCACAGACAAATAAATAGTGATAATGTGTTTTGAAGTCATACTTGCATGTTATTTCAGACCGAAAGTACTATGGTAAACAATGTGAGCATGTCACAAGTTGTCACTGAACGAATGTGCGAATATAAAACCATCCTTACTTCAATTATTAATAGGCTATGTCTGCAAGTTCAAATATGTTGACACTTTTCCAAAATGTATGTCTATTATATAGGCTACTTACCAGAGGGACGGGTGTAGGCTAATAAAACAACCTTATTCGGTGGATATTCCGTTTAAAATGTCTTCAAAATCAATCATTTTTACTTTCACTGACAGATGAAATACTAAAACTGGTATTTAAAACTGACCCACTGGTGAACACAGTCCACACGTCATGCTAATAATGTAAAATTGAAAGATAACTGGTCTGTTTCTATCTATCGTTTCCTTTATTAACATTATACTAGGGTTGCTATGCACAGACTTGCACACTCCGTGAGATCTCGGTGGATATGGCCAAGTGAAAAGCATTCCTTACAAATAAATCCTCAACCGTTTGACTGGGTAAATTTCATCGTCCTCTACTGCCGCTCACTGGCGACAAGCGATATTGCACATCAGCTACGTCAAGGAAATTTAAATTTTTATTTATTTTATTTTTTATTAAATACAAGAATAATAACATCACTGCATTGAAGAAAAAATACAATCACAAAAACATTAAGGGGAGAAAAAAGAAACAAAAAAAGAAACAAAAGAAACAACAAAACCATTACAAAGCCTCAATCATTAAGAAAAAGATTATCACAAGCTTTAAGAAACTTATTATTCTTCTTATTATTAATGAGCTTAAGAGAGTCAATATTAAATGAAATTTCAGCAAGGAAAGTATTAAATCTAGGTATTGTTTTCAGAAGCTTATTTTTGTGTATAAAAAATTTACAGTGTAATACAAAACAATTAACAATAAGATCGAAAGCATGATCATTGCCCGAGAAATACTGAAATATATCTTTTATATACAAATTTAAATCATATTTAAATAAGGACGACAAATAAAAAATAATCTTACTCCAAAGAAGCTTAACGTGAGTGCAACTATAGAATAGGTGAAATAAATTTCTTCATGTATATTGCAGAAAGAACACAAGTTAGATATATCAAAATAATTAGCAATTTGGGAATTTGTAGCTACGTCAAGGAAAATTACCACTGAAAGACTAAAGGAGATGAGCTCTGCTCATACACAACACGTTCCTGCGTTTTAAATAGCTCGATTACCTCAAAATAATTCTTATTCATATCAATCTTTAGTCTATAAAGCCCACTAGGCCGCCTATTTGTTTTCATGGTAGCCTACTACTACAGCAATAGGCCTATTAAAGTGATAGTTCACCCAAAAATGAAATTCTGTCATCACATAGAATTTCACATGACTTTCTGTTGAACCCAAAAGAAGATATTTTGAAGAATGTTGACTTTGACATCCACATTTGTTCCTACTTCCCCCCAGCATTACTCACTTGGACTGAACAGACGTTTAGACACCACTTGAGTGTAAGTAAATAGAGAGAAACTGAGAGTGCTAGTTGTTAGCTGTTCCTTATATTATACTCTTATTTTTTTAAGTTACTTACACTTATTCATTAGAAACTAGTTCTTATGTTAGATAGTACTTACAGATTAAACATATTTGTGATTTATAAAGCACTACAGGACTTATTTATTAGATATTTGCAATTTTTATCAGTAGGCTACTGGTATTCACTGTGATGTCAATTATTCTGTACTGACTAGTATATCTTCCAGGCACTATATTTCTTTGGATGCTACCTATTATTGGCTCAGTGGTTAGCAGTGTCGCCTCACAGCAAGAAGGTCGCTGGTTTGAGTCTATTTGGCATTTCTGTGTGGAGTTTGCATGTTCTCCCTGTGTAAAACTAAATAAACTAAATTGACTAAATTGAATAAACTAAATTGGCCGAAGTGTATAAGTGTGTGTATGAATGAGTGCGTATGAGTGTTTCCCAGTACTGGGTTGTGGCTGGAAGGGAATCCGCTGTGTAAAACATATGCCGGAATAGTTGAGGTTTCATTCTGCTGTGGCGACCCTTGATAAATACGGGACTAAGCTGAAGGAAAATGTATGAATGAATGAATGAATGCTACTTATTATATAAATAGTACTTCATTGTTTATTTATTACTTGTCACTACTGAAATAAATACCTCATATGATATCTTATAACTAAATAAGTACTAGTAAGCATACAGTATCTAATAAACACTAGCAGCGAATGAGCAACTCTAAAAAATAAGATACACTGTAAAAAAAAATCTGTAATTTTACGGTTTATTTCCAGCAGCTGGAGTGCCAGAAAAAAAAAGTAAAATAATGACCATTAAATTACAGAAATATACCGTAAAATAACGGATATTAAATTACAGAAATATACAGTAAAATAATGGATATTAAATTACAGAAATATACAGTAAAATAATAGATATTAAATTACAGAAATATACCATAAAATAACAGATATTAAATTACAGAAATATACAGTAAAATAACTGATATTAAATTACAGAAATATACAGTAAAATAATGGATATTAAATTACAGAAATATACCGTAAAATAATGGATATTAAATTACAGAAATATACCATAAAATAACAGATATTAAATTACAGAAATATACCGTAAAATAACGGATATTAAATTACAGAAATGTACAGTAAAATAACAGATATTAAATTACAGAAATATACCGTAAAATAACGGATATTAAATTACAGAAATATACCATAAAATAACGGATATTAAATTACAGAAATATACCATAAAATAACAGATATTAAATTACAGAAATATACAGTAAAATGACAGATATTAAATTACAGAAATATACAGTAAAATAACAGATATTAAATTACAGAAATATACCATAAAATAACGGATATTAAATTACAGAAATATACCTTAAAATAACGGATATTAAATTACAGAAATATACCATAAAATAACAGATATTAAATTACAGAAATATACAGTAAAATGACAGATATTAAATTACAGAAATATACCGTAAAATAACGGATATTAAATTACAGAAATATACCTTAAAATAACGGATATTAAATTACAGAAATATACAGTAAAATAACGGATATTAAATTACAGAAATATACCTTAAAATAACGGATATTAAATTACAGAAATATACCGTAAAATAACAGATATTAAATTACAGAAATATACAGTAAAATAACGGATATTAAATTACAGAAATATACCTTAAAATAACAGATATTAAATTACAGAAATATACCGTAAAATAACGGATATTAAATTACAGAAATATACCGTAAAATAACAGATATTAAATTACGGAAATATACAGTAAAATAATAGATATTAAATTACAGAAATATACAGTAAAATAACTGATATTAAATTACATAAATATACCGTAAAATAACGAATATTAAATTACAGAAATATAAAGTAAAATAACAGATATTAAATTACAGAAATTTCCGTAAATTTTAATTTCTGGTAAATTTAATATTCGTTAATTTATGGTATATTTCTGTAATTTAACAGTTGTTATTTGACATTTTTTTAATTTTACATTTTTTTAAAATGTTTTTTTTTAAATAAACCGTAAAATGACAGATTTGTTACAGTGTAGTTATTTCATTAAAAACATAACTATCACACAACTTATAAACAGCTTGAAACACCAAAAATAAAAAATTCATTTTTTTACCAAACTCTGTAAAAATGGTCGTGATTTGAGGGTGTGTAAATATTGAGTGAATTTTCATTTTAGGTTGAACAGTAGTGTACAGTAGGCTAATGCTGATGCTGTTTAGTGAATAGTTTTAGGTACAGACACCTTAGCAATTTATTATAAAGCTACCAGGCCAGTGAAAAATCTAATTTATATCCAATTTGTTTGCTTTTTACTTAAAAATAATTAACTAGTTGAAACTTTTTTGTTAGTTTATCATATCATCCCATAAGATATGTTGATGAAAGCTGAAAACTTGTAGCCATTGACTTCCATAGTATTTTTATTTCCTACTATGGAAGTCAATGGTTACAGGTTTTCGGTTTTCCTTAGGATATCTTCTCTGTTTAACAGATTAAGTTTTGAAATCACTTTGAAGGTGAGTAAATATTGAGTAATTTTTCATTTTAGGTTGAACAGTAGTGTAATGTTAATGTTGTTTAGTTAATAGTTTTAATTACCGACACCATAGCAATTTATTATATAGCTATGGAAAAACAAATCTATATCTAATTTTTATGGTTTTTACTTAAAAAAACATTCAAATTAAAACATTGAAAATTTTTGTAAACATAAAATCCCATAAGATACGTGGAGAAAAGCTGAAAACCTGCAGCCATTGACCTCCATAGTAGTTGTATTTCCTATTATGGAAGTCAATGGTTACAAGTTTTCAGTTTTCCTGGTGATATCCTCTGTGTTTAACAGATAATGTTTTGTAACCACTTTGAGGGTGAGTAAATATTGAGTAAATTGTCCTTTTTGGGTGAACATTAATGTACAGTAGTGTATACAATAATGTTGATGTTGTAAATTAATAGTTTTTAAGTACTGATACTATAGAAAAACAAATCTATGTCCAATTTCTATGCTTTTTAATGTTGATTAATGTTGATTAATGTTAAATTAATCGTTTTTAAGTACTGATACTATAGAAAAACAAATCTATGTCTAATTTCTATGCTTTTTACTTTAAAAATTATCATATCATCCCATAAGATACGTTGAGGAAAGCTGAAAACTTGTTACCACTGACTTCCATAGTAGGAAATGCAACTACTATGGAAGTCAATGGTTACAGGTTTTTAGTTTTCCTTGTGATCAACAGATAATGTTTTGTAACCACTTAGGGGTGGGTGAGTAAATATTGAGTGAATTGTCATTTTTGGGTGAACATTAATGTACAGTAGTGTCTAGTAATGTTGATGTTGTTAAATTAATAGTTTTTAAGTACCGATACTATAGAAAAACAAATCTATGTCTAATTTCTATGCTTTTTACTTTAAAAATTATCATATCATCCCATAAGATACGTTGAGAAAAGCTGAAAACTTGTAACCACTGAATTCCATAGTAGGAAATACAACTACTATGGAAGCCAATGGTTACAGGTTTTCAGTTTTCCTTGTGATCAACAGACAATGTTTTGTAACCACTTTGAGGGTGAGTAAATATTGAGTAAATTGTAATTTTTGGGTAAACGTTAATGTACAGTAGTGCAGTGGTTCTCAAACTGCGGTACGCGTACCACTAGTGGTACACAAGCTTCCTTCTAGTGGTACGTGGAGGAATCTCTGAATAATTAAAGTAAAAAAATTAACACACTTTTAACCCTTTGATCACATTTGATCACATTTAACCCGTATCACATTTCATATGATAACATCAGAAAATTGATTTTAATAGGCTAAACCTTTTATTTAAGTGGCTGACAATAATAAATATTCTTAATTAGAAGAAATAATCTGCCTTGTTTTTGAACTGTGCAGTGCTTTACCTGCTTAATTAGGCCTACTACACTACTGCACTTCAATAGCGGTTATTATGGTGGTACTTGCAGAGACAATGTTTTTCTGAGGTGGTACTTGGTGAAAAAAGCTTGAGAACCACTGCAGTAGTGTATACAATAATGTTGATGTTGGTTAGTTAATAGCTTTAAGTACTGATACCACAGCGATTTATTATATAGCTACTAGGTCTATAGAAAAACAAATCTATATCCAATTTTGATGCTTTTTACTCTAAAAAATGATCATATCATCCCATAAAATACGTTGAGGAAAGCTGAAAACCTGTAACCATTGACTTCCATAGTAGGAAATACAACTACTATGGAAGCCAATGGTTACAGGCTTTCAGTTTTCTTCAAACGTTTCTTCTTTTATGTTAGAAACTCATAAAGGTTTGAAACAAATAAATGGCAACTAAATGATTACAGAATTTTAATATGGGGGTGAACTATCCCTTGATATCTCAGTGACAGATTGCTAGATATCAATGGCAAAAAACAAAAACAAATCACCACTGAAGTCACTACTAAGATAAGTAGGATAAAGAAAAATAATTTAATAACAAAAGCAGCATCTAATTATTAAGTACAGCTAATTTAAAATAAAATGGCAACCATCTTCATCCAACAATTGTTAGTGAAACTTTACATTCTAGCCACGGTAACTTCCATAGTCTTTGTCTCCAAACTCTATACAAATGCAGGTGGCCAGTTGCTTTTTAAAAACAGACACATGACCAGCTGTACCCTTAATGCATTCAATTGGGGATTGGGGGAGGATGGAGAAATCCCTCCCCATCCGACCACTACTACTACAACTATCATTACTTTCCTCCCCCATCACCTCCATCGCCTCCACCCCCATCACACATGCACATCAGCACGTCTTTTGTTACCGAGCTTTTCTGAAGGAGAGCCGCCTTTGCTTAGTAACGTATAGTCGAGGGGCATCTTGTGTTGGAAACGCCAATTGGCGGTAAAAGCAAACGGCAAGGGACGCTGTTAATTGTCCCTGAAGGCAAAACTGTCGTGTTTGTCCATTCAGCAGAGAGTAATCATAATGAGTGTCGTCGTGAAACACGATAGCTTTGGGATGAAGGTGAGATGTAAGCTGTCTCTGTGCATTAGCGACGCGTTCAGATGAAATAATGAGGATCCGTGAACACATCAACCCATTTACCCTTCGAATAACCGTGATACTTCTATATGTATGAGTATTATTGCTGTTTTGATTTTAATTTTGCATACATGTATGATACTTAAATGTATGGTGTATTTCCGTAATGTGGCGGTCAGATATTTTTGGAGGTTGTCTGTAGTGTGGACATACCATTCCCTGTCCACTAGGTGGCGCACTTGCACAGCCATCACAGCGTCAATTTGGAGGGTTTATTAGGGAAAAGATTAGATTAGATTTAACTTTATTGTCATTACACATGTACGAGCACGAAATGCAGTTTAGATCTAAACAGGAGTGAAACAGCAGCAAGTGCAGGATATAAGGCAAGTTTAATTTTATAGCACATTTCATACACAATAATTCAAAGTGATTTACATAAACAAGAATAAAAAAGACAAGTATAAGAAAATAAAAACAACAAAGAATAAAAATGGTTAAAAACAGATATAAAGTTTCAAATAAGTTAAAATATATATATAGGTATAAGGTCTATGGTATATTCATATCCTTCAGCTTAGTCTCTATTAATCAGGGGTTGCCACAGCGGAACGAACCGCCAACTTCTCCAGCATATGTTTTTCACAGCGGATGTCCTTCCAGCTGGAACTCAGTACTGGGAAACACCCATACACACTCATTCACACTCATACACTACTGGCAATTTAGTTTATTCAACTTACCAACCGCATGTGTTTGGACTGTGGGGGAAACCGGAGCACCCGGAGGAAACCCACACCAGCACAGGGAGAACTTGCAAACTCCACACAGAAATGCCAACTGACCCAGCCGGGACTCGAACCAGCAACCTTCTTGCTGAGAGGCGACAGTGCTAACCACTGATTACAAGTTTTAATTTATCTTCAAACTATCTTCTTTTGTGTTCAGCAGAAATAATACTCAAAGGTTTGAAACTAACAAATGGTGACTAAATGATGACAGAACTTTAATTTTGGGGTGAACTATACCTTTAATAGTTGATATCTCAGTGACAGATTGCCTGAGAAGTCAATGGCAAGTCACTACATAATTAATACTAGTATGTAAAGAATAAGGGCCTCACTGTGGCGCAGTGGGTAGCACATTCGGCTGTGGGGTATAGTTATAGTTTGTATAAAAATAGGTATAGTTTGTAGCACCTGATGAAAAAAATATATACAAATACAGCGAAATCTCATCTAAATGTATGTAATTTAAAACAGCGTTATAATTACATAAAACATGGAGAATTTCTCTTTCGTCCTTTTATTTTAAATCGCCTACAAAGTGCTACTACTTCTTATGCAAATATATAATGTTGCATATACATTAAAACATCAAAAACACATCATTACATGTTTACAAAGGTTTGAATTATTTAAACTATGCGTGTCTTTAAGTTGTAGTTACCGATAATGATGTTAGTAATATGATAAGTCTTGTTAACAATAGAATATAAAAAGCAGTTTTGATCAGGCATTCAACACAGCCGATCCATTTGGGGTCCTAAGCAGACTCAATTGTGATAGTTGCTAGAATGGATGACGAGAATTATTTATATTATTTATTACATTTCCCATTCATTGTATTTTTTATCGTCTACCTCCACCCCAACCCTAAACCCAACCCTCAGAGTAAACTGAAAACAGTAGTTGTACCGAGTATTATGTTATCTGGCGACACGGTGGTGCTGTCGCCTCACAGCAAGAGGCCAGAAGGTCGCTGGTTCGAGCCTCGGCTGGGTCAGTTGGCATTTCAGTGTGGAGTTTGCATGTTCTCCCCGTGGTCACGTGGGTTTCCTCCGGGTGCTCCGGTTTCCCCCACAGAATTGGGTAAGCTAAAGTGTCCGTAGTGTATGTGTGTGAATGAGTGTGTATGCATGTTTTCCAGAGATGGGTTGCAGCTGGAAGGGCATCCGCTGCGTAAAACAAAAATGCTGGATAAGTTGGCGGTTCATTCCGCTGTGGCGACCCCTGATTAATAAAGGGACTAAGTCGAAAAGAAAATGAATGATTGTATGTGTATATATATGTATATATGGCAACACAGTGGCGCAGTAGGTAGTGCTGTCGCCTCACAGCAAGAAGGTCGCTGGTTCGAGCATTCAACGCAGCCGATCCATTTAGCCGATTCCTAAGCAGACTAAATTGTCAGGGGGACTCGATTTCTCATGACACTGGAAGCGATGTTAGTGAGACCAGCAAGGGGCGCTTAACCTGCAGTCTGTGTGGGTCCCAACGCCCCAGTATATTGATGGGGACTCTACTGCTCAATAAGCGCCGTCAATCAGATGAGATGCTAAAACTGAGGTCCTGACTCTCTGTGGTCGTTAAAAATTTCAGGATGTCCTTCGAAAAAGAGCAGGGGTTTGCCCACTGGCCTCTGTCCACCATGGCCTCCTAACCATCCCCATATAATAATTGGCCTAAGCACTCTGTCTCCTCTCCACCAATCAGCTGGTGTGTGGTCTGATGCTGCACACTGGTGTTGGATGAGGAGTATCCCCTCCAAAAATTTCTAAAGCGCTTTGAGTGTCTAGAAAAGCGCTGTATAAATGTAAGGAATTATCATTATTATTCAAATGATACATTTATAAATCATCCAACAATATTCTAGTTATACATTATACACCCGACACTGGTGATTGTGCCCGGGAATTACCCTATTTACCGTGTTCATAGCCGTATGTTCCTGCATGGAGCTCTCTGTGAGGATCACAGTAGATGACGTCTTCTCCTCCCACCTCTGAACCACAGGCAATGACTCTTGCTTTCTAATATTAGATTCTGGTAGGATTCCAGGTGCTGTGTGTGTGTGTGTGTGTGTGTGTGTGTGTGTGTGTGTGTGTGTGTGATCTCATGTCTCTCGAGTGTGTGTCGTCTGTGCGTGTGACACCCGCACTGATCCTATTCCGAGCTTGGCTGTTAATCGGCTTACTATCCTGTGTCTGTGTCTTCTGCTTTTCCGTCCCAGTTCTTTTGTCATATCCTACTGTCAGATCAAGCTGTATGATCTGCTGCAGGTGGAAGCTAAGGTTTGAGAAACCGATCAACAATATACCAAAGTTAGTTTCGTAATCAGATCTCAGTGCTGGCGTTTCGTTCAACACTACTTGGATGTTTTTGTGTGTGTGTTTGCTTGGTCCATGCAGTGTGTGGATTAGTGGTAGGGGTTTTTCAGTGACTCTGCAGGTAAAATCAGAACACTAAGCCAGAAAATCATTATATTCACTCGTGCTTTTGTGTAGACAAATAGAGACCACTGTATGAAAACTTTCATATAATCTAAACCAGTGGTTCTCAACTGGTTTGGCCATGAGACCCACATTTTTACATGGTCAACAAGCCACGACCTAAATTTTTAGGAACTATATTATAATTTAGGAATTATAATTAATTAATTTGTATTTATTTGTTAACATACACAAGTAGTGACAGATAAATCCTAAGAAAATCACAAAGACTTACAAATAAACACATTTTTTGCTGTCATTTGACAAAATGTATCAAATTATAGAAATATTACAAAGTAAAAACGCGTGCATTTCAAAATAAAAGTCTGGTTTAGGCAAAATAAGTTAAAAATTATTGTTTTACACACACTCCGCGACCCACTAAGAATGTTCCCGCAACCCACTTTTGGGTCGCGACCCACCAGTTGAGAAACACTGATCTAAACTGTTCAAAATTTGAAGTAATTTTAGTTGCGACTATAACACTAAAAATACAGCAGTCAAAAAAAATGAGTGTAGTTCAAATGGACTCCACTTTCGTTATGTTCGGGGCTGTTATTGCCCCATTGACTTTCATTATAATGACATTTTTTGATTGCAAAGCCATGACACTATAGTATCATGGGTTCTTGATTGTTGGTGCTTTTCCCTGTTGGGAAGAGTTCAACATTTTTTATTTTTAGTGTTCATCTTTAGCCACTTGTCGCCACGGTGGCGTAGTGAGTAGCACGTTCGCCTTACAGCAAGAAGATTGCTGGTTCGAGCCTCGGCTGGGTCAGTTGGCATTTCTGTGTGGAGTTTGCATGTTCTCCGCTTGGTTGCGTGGGTTTCCTCCGGGTGCTCCGGTTTCCCCCACAAGTCCAAAGATATGTGGTACAGGCGAATTGGGTAGGCTAAATTGTCCGTAGTGTATGTGTGTGAATGAGTGTGTATGGATGTTTCCCAGAGATGGGTTGCTGCTGGAAGGGCATCCGCTGTGTAAAACATAGGCTGGATAAGTTGGCGGTTAATTCCGCTGTGGTGACCCCAGATTAATAAAAGGAATAAGCCGAAAAGAAAATGAATGAATGAATGAATTTGTCTGATTTTAGGTTGGATGTTGGATATTGACGTCGGCCTGACGTTGGGTTCTGATGTCAACCCGATTTTGATTTCTAAATAAAATACAACATCCCCACAATGTTGGGGTACAACACCAATCTGACGTTATGTTGACGTACTGTGCCTGCTGTTTTTTTTTTTTTCTGTTGAACACAACACAAAAATATTTTGAAGGAAGTAGAAAGCTGAAAACCTGTAACCATTGACTTCCATTGTAGGAAACATAAATATTATGGAAGTCAATGGTTACAGGTTTTCAGTTTCATTCAAATACCATCTTTTGTTTTCAACAGAAGAATGACACTCAAACAGGTTTGGAACAAGTAAAGGATGTGTAAATAATCACAGAATTTTAATCGAACTATATCCATTTAAAGGGAGAACTTCTAGGTGCTCAAGTCTTCAAGAATCAGCACACTTCTCCTTGACAGGCTTATCAGTAATAATATTTAGCACAAATGCATGACTTGATAATATCTTAACCCTGTATAAGCAACGATGCACTTTCTTTTAGAAAACTGTATCTTCTGATGCAGGCATCATCTGATATTCGGTATGCGGCCGTCAATCGTCCTTTATCTCCTCCAGCATAATGAAACAGCCTGTGAAATGCGGTAATTCACTTTGAGAAGGGCAGACGGAAATTTCCCTGTTCATTCGCTAAAGCAGTCACACTCCTGCACCACAAGTGAATTATCACCCTTCCGCACCAAAATGTGACTGAAATTAAAGAGCAGATTTTCAACACTGTTTTCTTTCTGAAAAGAAGAGATTAGATAAAGTGATAGTTCATCCAAGAACAAAAATTCTGTCATCATTTACTCACCTCCTGAGTGTCTTTCTTCTGTTGAAAACAAATGAAGATATTCTGAAGAATGTTGGAAAAAGAGTCATTGACTTCCGTATGAATGGCTGATTTTCTCCAACATTCATTCATTCATTTTCTTTTTCAGCTTAGTCCCTTTTTTAATCTGGGGTCGCCACAGCGGAATGAACCGCCAACTTATCCTGCATATGTTTGCCAGCAGATGCCATCTGATCATCTTCAGCAGATGCCCTTCCAGCTGTAACCCATCCCTGGGAAACATCCATACACATTCATTCACACATATACGTACACTACAGACAATTTAGCTTACCCAATTCACCTATAGCGCATGTCTTTGGACTTGTGGGGGAAACCAGAGCACCCGGAGGAAACCCACACGACCACAGGGAGAACATGCAAACTCCACACAGAAATGCCAACTGACCCAGCCGAGGCTCGAACCAGCATCATCTTCTTGCTGTGAGGTCATCGTATGACCCACTACGCCACCTTGGCGCCCATTTTCTCCAACATTCTTGAGAATATCTTATTTTGTGCTCAACACAAGAAAGAAACTCATAAAGTTTTATAATCACTTGAGTCATTAGCTATGTTTCCATCCCAAGACGTGAATTAGACTTATTAGACCAAACTGGAATATTGCATAAAACATAAAATTGGCAAATGAAGCACCGTTTCCATCCAATGAATCAAAGAGAACCACTTCCTGATAATCTGGTGCCAAATACACACTACCTGACAAAGGTCTTGTCATCTATCCAAGTTTTAGGTACAACAAATAATAACTTGACTTCTAGTTGATCATTTGGTATCAGAAGTGGCTTATAAAAAAGGCAAAGGCCTCTAGATTATGCTTATTTACCAAAATAAAATATGATCACGCCTTGATTTATAATGATTTAATGAGGACAGTAAGGTCTGACTTTGCTTAGACAAAATTCTTGTCACTTAACAGAAATAATGTCCAGTATAGAATATAAAGTCATGCTGCAGTGGAACAAAGAATGAATATTGTGTATGACTCCCATGAGCTTGGAGGACTGCATCCAAACATCTTTGCAATGACTCACTTATTATTAAAGTCATCTGGAATGGCAAAGAAAGTCTTGCAGGACTCCCAGAGTTCATCAAGATTCTTTGGATTCATTTTCATTGCCTCCTCCTCCTTCTTACCCCAGACATGCTCAATAATGTTCATGTCTGGTGACTGGGCTGGCCAATCCTGGAGCACCTTGACCTTCTTTGGAACATAATAGCATCTATCACTCATAATATACTGTACATATGCAAACAATAGTGACACGTACTGGAAAGCCCTACAGACACACTGGCTAAGTGGTTAGCGCTGTCGCCTCACAGCAGTAAGGTCGTTGGTTCGAGTCCTGGTTGGACTAGTTAGCATTCAAGTGTGGAGTTTGCATGTTCTCCCGTTGGCGTGGGTTTCCTCCAGGTGCTCCGGTTTCCCCCACAAGTCCAAAGACATGCGCTAAAGGTGAATTGGGTGAATTAAAATTGGCTGTAGTATATGTGTATGTGAATATGAGAGTGTATTGGGGTTTCCCAGTACTGGGTTGCAACTAGAAGGGCATCCGCTGCATAAAACATATGCTGGAATTCAGCTAACATACAAGGAACCAAAGTACATAAACTGACAACACATGATTAAAAGCTAAAGATAATAAGTGTGCAGTAGTTGGCGGTTCATTCCACTGTGGCGACCCCTGATAATTAAAGGAATAAGCCGAAGGAAAATGAATGACTGAAAAAAGGCAGGGAGAAGAGCCGAGCAACAGTATTGTGGAAAATAATGTGATTTTTGAATCTTAAACCACATGAACACAACAAATACACAACATAACGTTCTTTTTAGCAACGTCATATGACCCCCTTTAAATAGATTGCAGTCCACTGTTGCAAGATTACAAACAGCAACATAATAATAATGATAAAATAAAAATGATAACAGCTGTACGACTGAACTGTAAATGCCCTTGCTTTTATCCTGCTGTGAGATTAACTGTGTTCAGGAGGGGTCAGCAGAGGTCAACGCGCAGCCCATGGAAACTCAATCAATGTTTCCACACAGGCCAGGCAAGCCATCGATCTTGTGTGCCATGTTATTGTAGTAGTGTGTGGCATGTCCCAGCCTGCCATGTCATTCCACACAGGCATTTAGACCAGAGAGATGCTGTCAGATTGAACATGACCCTCTGTCAGCCCTGCGCAACACCAGCACTGCGGAGTTCAGCCCTAATCAAACACACTGGAAAATGTATAATCTTCTCAGGCCCCGTTTACAATGTGTTTATGGGGTTAAAGGTTTAAAATCACATTATATTCCACATATCATTCATTATTGTTGCTCGTCTCTTCTCTGCATAATCAAACCTTTGGTCACTCGTGGCAATGGCAAGTGTTGCTGTCAATGGTGCCAGCAGCAGAAATCTTGGGTTGTGGATAATGTGAAACACACACACACACACACACACACACACACACACACACACACACACAAATATACATTGGTGTAAACAGGAGAGTTGAGGTTGTGCCAGAGCCGGCTGTGCCTATAAGCGAATTAAGCGGCTGCTTAGGACCCCGCTGCCACTAGGGGACCCCCACAACCCATTTGTGGTGCAATTTATCAATTATTCATTCATTCATTCATTTTCTTGTCGGCTTAGTCCCTTTATTAATCCAGGGTCGCCACAGCGGAATGATCCGCCAACTTATCCAGCATTTTGTTTTTACGCAGCGGATGCCCTTCCAGCCGCAACCCATCTCTGGGAAACATCCATACATTCTCATTCACACACATACACTACGGACAATTTAGCTTACCCGCATATCTTTGGACTCTGGGGGAAACCGGAGCACCCGGAGGAAACCCACACAACCATGGGGAGAACATGTTGACTCCACACAGAAATGCCAACTGACCCAGCCGAGGCTCAAACCAGCGACCTTCTTGCTGTGAGGCTACTCACTACGTCACCGTGGCGCCCTGATTTATTAATTAAATATTGACAAATATGAAGTTGACATTATTTTGTGTGTGAAAGGTCATCTGATCATCAGAAAGCTTGCCACATTTCATTTCTCAGATGTGCTTTGTTCTCGCAGTATGAGTTTGTTGTTTCAAGGTAACCTGCGAGACCAACCCAAGGGTGTAAATCCCGGGGGGGACAGGGGGGACATGTCCCGTTCCATTCGAGGGTTGTCCCCTCCTCCCAAAAAAAGTTTTTAAAAAATTGCTCTCTATATTGTGAAAAATAAATGTATCTATACCTAAAATAATTGTATTTGTAGAAAAAAAACGCATTTCGCATTTAAAATGCGTTTAGAAACTGTTGAGTTCCCCCTCCTCTTCCTGACAGTGGTTTGGTCCACTTTTTCGGGTTCGTCTCTCCGACTATGCGCACACACACAAGTCAGGTGTGCGGCTGCGGCCCAGTTCTAGATGATCGCCAGTAGAGAGGATACTTTATTCACTTTAAATAAAACGATTCTCTTTAATGTTGTTGATACAGACTCATTCATCAATTATTTGCAGTCAAAATGCTGATTACCGATGTATTTTCCATGTGTCTGCTATATTAGCGATTAAAATATTACCTATCTAGTTAACGTTAGCGTTAGCTTGTTGCAAAGTGCAACATACTGTCACAATGATAAAATACTTATACTACTAATACTAATAATAAAATGCTAATGTCAATCACAGGCAAAGAAGAATATTAAGGGACAGCAGAGCAGAGCAGGGTCAGTCAGATGTTCAGTGTCAGGTAAGGTAGTGAAGGGAAAATGGCAGAGTGTTTATTTAGATGAGCAATTTCTTTAATGTGTTTAGTGTTGTAGCTGTTCAGCAGATGAACCTCACAGGCTCACCAGTTTACAGTATAATATGTTGATTTAACAAGTGTAATGTAAACAAGTGAGTTATTATGAGTTTAGAAAACATCTCTCCTGCATTCCTTCTGCTTCAGGAGTCAGTCTGTCGACCGAACACAACATAAATAATCTGAAGAAAAATCAGCTGCCATTGAACCTGAGAAAAACTTTGAAAATAACCATAATGACGCAGTCTCCATGCTGCAATAATAATGATAGAGCCGAAGTGTTTAACTGTGGGGACATATCTTTAGAAGTACAATTTGACTGTATTATTCGTGTCCCCCTCAAAAAAACTGCCCAAGGGAAATTTTATATTTATTGTCCCCCCCTTGTGTTAAATGAGATTTATGCCTTTGCCGGTACCACAAGAATGCGAACCCATGGCCGCAAAAATTAAACGAATCTAATGCTATTCTTCAGGATAATATTTATTTATTTATTTATTTATTTATTTAAGATTGAAGCTGCTAGTTGACTAAAAAAGTGCTGTCTAAACCATTCAGATAGTTATTAAGTAGAATTTTCTGTTTCATTTATGGTAATTAATAAATACAAAAAGAAAAAGTTGTACTAATAAAATCATTGTGTGGCAATACTATTACTAAATCAATGGCAATCGTCCACTTTTTAGAGCACGGTAGGGCTCTTTGTGTTTCTTGGATACAATCTTGCGTCCACAGTTACTCATGTTGGATGTGGTTCGTCCTTCTTGGTGGTTTGCTGGCATTACTCTGGATGCTCTTGATACATCACAGTGACTCTCTTGGTCACAGATGCACCAGCGAAACTCACACCACCAATTTGTCTTCTTTTGAGGTCTGATATGTCACTCATAATGTTGTGTGTATTGCAATATTTTTAGCAAAACTGTGCGATTACTCTGCAAATTAATCCTTCACACTCTGCTCTTACTAGTGGAATGTGCAATGAATGAAGATTGGCCACCAGGCTGCTCAAATGCACGAAACCTTACTCGCTTTCAATACTCGTTGTTCATTGTTTTATTTGTTAATTGTTAATTTGTTAATTCTTCCTTTTATATTCTGCTTTCTTCTCTATCTTTAGTACTCCTATGTACAGCACTTTGGTCAACCTTGATTGTTTTAAATGTGCTTTATGAATAAATAAATATTGTATTGAATTGTATTGTAAACATTCGACACTAAATTGGCCAGTGTGTCAGGCCCCGTTTACACTAGTGCGCTTTCGTTTTAAAACGCAAAAGTTTTGCTACGGTTACGCCATCCATCCACACTACGCCGGAGTTTTCGAGCCGCGAAAAACGGAGCGTTTTGGAAACGCTGGAGAGGCCGTTTTCATTCTGAAACGCTGCTGCAGTGTCTCAGTGTGGATGGAGAGAAACGGAGACATTTGAAAACGGAGGCGTGGCTGCTGAGATGCGCTACGTGATTGGGGCTTTTGTGTCATTGCGTATCCTTCCCTTATTTGTCAAGCACACATGACTATGACGCCACCGGAAGAAAGCAGTCCAGCCTTCATTGTAAACACTGTATTTTCGATAGCCATCGATGTTTTATATTCATTTGTTACTTTAAGAAACAACTCGACCTCGTCGTCTGTCCACAAAAAGACCTCTCTTACTTTCTTTGCCATCGCGTTCATCGTTCAACCAGCGTTTGTTGACTAACAATAACCAAATGCCGAGTGAGACACGTGCTTCCTGTTTATACTTGAATGCGCATGCCCAGAGTGCGCGAATGGTCACGTGATATACGTATTTGGTGGAGTAGTGTGGAGGGAGATATGTTCAGAAACGCTGGGTAAAACGCTAGTGTGGACGCGGATCGTTTTCATGCTAAAATGCCATTTTAAAACTAAAACGCACTAGTGTAAATGCGGCCTCAGTTTCAAGTGAATTAAATGATTGGCAGGGTCATTTCAAGAGTCAATGGATACTGGTGGGGAAACATCCCCTCCGTTCATGCTAATATATAGTTTATATATATAGTATATATATATAAATATAGTTTTAGTCTATTTTGGACCAAATATAGTTTATATATATATAGTTTTAGTCTATTTTGGACCAAATTGTAGATTAATTTCCTAATGGGATGGGGAAGGAATAATGATCACTTTCTGATGCTGTACTAATTCATGTTTCATCTAAGCATCAAATCAGCCAAATCCACAACACCTAAATCTACAGCCTGACAAGAATCAGTGTTTAGCAGTGAATGAAGAGGTGCTAAAGTAAGAGAAACGCAAGCAAGCATAAACTCATCTCTGCCCTGTGAGTCTAAAGACTGGTCAGAACAGCTTATCTGGAGCCTAGCGAGGATTTTTGAACTAGCCGTGACTTCATAAGCAGCTTTGACGCTTAGGTCAAAGATCGCCGAATTGAAGACCACCTGAACTCCAGAACTCATATGCCGATTGAAAACACCGTCAGCACATTATTGTCATGTCATATCTTTACTTACTCTTGAATATAACTGAGCAATGCACAAGAGAGCGATAGCCTTGTCGTGGGCAATATTAGAATCAGGAGTTTCTTATGAGCAAAATATTATCCTGCTGACTTATAGTTTATGATTTATGGTATCTTTTGTTGTGATACTGATGATAAACATTTCAAATATGAATATTAGAATTAATAATATAGGTCAATGTAAAATATGTCAGACCATATATATACAGCTGAAGCTAATATTATTAGGCCTCCTGTGAATGTTCTTTTCATTTTCAAATATTTCCAAATTATGTGTAACGGAGCAAGGAATTTTTCACAGTATTTTCTATAATATTTTTTCTTCTGGAGAAAGTCTTATTTGTTTTATTTCAGCTAGAATAAAATCGTTTAGCATTTTTTACAAATGTCTACAGAACAAACCATCATTATACAACGACTTGCCTAATTGTCACTTTCAGCTGAATACTAGTGTCTTGAAAAATATCTAATATTATAATATAATATTCATTCATTCATTTTCTTTTCGGCTTAGTCCCTTTATTAATCCGGGGTCGCCACAGCGGAATGAACCGCCAACTTATCCAGCATTTGTTTTACGCAGCGGATGCCCTTCCAGCCACAACCCATCTCTGGGAAACACATCCATACATTCTCATTCACACACATACACTATGGACAATTTAGCTTACCCAATTCACCTGTACCGCATGTCTTTGGACTGTGGGGGAAACCGGAGCCCCCGGAGGAAACCCACGCAACCACGGGGAGAACATGCAAACTCCACACAGAAATGCCAACTGGCCTAGCCGGGGATCGAATCAGCGACCTTCTTGCTGTGAGGCGAACGTGCTAACCACTCGGCCACCGTGGCGCCCATAATATAATATCATAATGTAAAATATTATGTACTGTCATTATGACAGCGATTTAAGAAATCAGTTATCAGACATGAGAAACCACTGTAAAACATGCAGGGTTTCATACAATTGCTTCATGTTGTCTCATCACAAATTGATAACGTGAACTCATGCTGAGTTCAGACTGCATGATTTTAGCCCCGATTTTGACTCGCTGACAGGTTTTGAGAAATCGCAGACAAATGCTTGAAATCACACAATACGAGGGTGACAATCACACAATATGAACTATCAAAGACGCCGATGCCCGTGAGATATTTGGCGTGCTGAAAATCTGGAGCTGTCGGTGATTCAAATCATGCCGTGTTAACTGTGTTTTGACTGAACATAACATCGGTGATCGCCTACAGCCAATGAGAGAGCAGCGTTCACTAGTGTGGGTACCTGCAGGCCAGCGGGAGGTTGCGGGAGAAGTTAAAAGCGCTCATTTTCAGTTTATTCGGACACAAGAAATGGAGGGAAAATGTAAATTGTAAATTGTAAAAAGTGTAAATTTGGCATGAGCCCCCGTGTCTGTTTGACGTGTCATGTGAGCAATATCACAACCTAAACCCATTTAAAAAATAAAAAAGTTGAGGAGAAGACTTGTTGAGGCTTGTTATGTAGTTAATAACAAAAGATATACTACGTGTTTTTGGGTGTGAGACGAAGTTTGGACAAAGTTGTCTGCGATTCTTCCTATTTTGAAGTCATGCAGTGTAAAACCTCCCTGTCGCCGATCCATCTTGCAGTGTAAACAAAGCAGCGACAAAACGCTAGCCCAGATAGTCATGCAGTGTGAAAACATCTGTGACACCACTACTTCGAAAATCATGCAGTCTGAACTCGGCATTAATTGTTTTTTACAAATATAAGTGGATTGAATATAAACCAATTAAGTTGTCTCCAAAAAAAAAAACTCAATAGCTGTGTTGATTCAGCTCATTTTAAATAAGTAGCTTTTAAACAAGCAGCAAAAAATCTTTCATTTTTTGTTCTGAAGAAGATAGTTTGAAGAACCATCAACCATTTTCTTGAACCCTAATATGAGTCCAACACTTCAAGACAGTTTCTGTATTCCTTCCACTATTGATTGCAAAAACACCTGGTAAACAAGGACAAGTGTAAAAAGTTGCAACTTTTAGCTACTCAGGTGCCTCAGGATTCAGTTTGTGGACCACTTCTGTTCATATCATATTTACACGGGAAAAAAAAATCCGTAATTTTCCGGTTTATTTCCGGGAGCTGGGGTGCCGAAACAAAACTCTGTAAAATAACGGCTGTTAATTACAACAATTTACCGTAAAATAATGTCCGTTAAATTACAGAAATTTAGGCTTGCGTTTCCACTGCTAAAGGGTACTCTTTTGGTGAGCGTGGTGTACGACAGAAAGTTTCAGTCGACGTCATTCTCGCTCGAGGAAATGTTTACAGTAAAGCTGTACAGATCGCTCACAAATCATACAAGAAGCACTTCTCACAAAACAGAGGCTTTATTATAGACATAAACACAGGTGTATAAATGTTCATTACTGACCTCTCTATCAACATGATCTGATTATAATTGCAGATCAATGATGTGAAATAGCCTACTGTAAGTGATTATATAAAATAAATAAATAAATGCAGCATATATGAACACATACAGCCCCTTACAGTCTCCGATATGTTACCAACTACAGAAAAACTACACACAGCAGACATTTATGCCTTATTTAGGTTCAAAAACAACACGAAATATAGCCCAGAGTCAGTGCAAACCTCTCATCTGTGTCTTTAATCTTCACCAGCACATGTAGCTTCTTGTTAGAAAGTAATTTCGTCATTCTTAGTTCATAATAGTCCAAAAGGCGATGATAATAGTTAAACGCAGCAGTTTCTTCATAATTGCTGGAAAAATTATTTGCTCCTTTGTTTTTTCCGGCTTCTCCTTTGTTTTTGCCCGCGTCAGTCTCACGTTGTTTCTGAGAGGATCGGGTTTCAAAAGCACGTCAATAATCAAGCGCACGTTATTTTTATCAGCTCAAGAAGTTTGTTATTTCAAACTTAGACGCGCACGCGAGCGCAAGTGAGAAAGCGAAACCACTCGTGCTTTAGACGGACTCGTAAAAACTACGGGGCACAGGGGAGAATCTGCTCTTCTTCTTGGCTTTGTGGCTGTTTATCAAGACGACAACAAGGTTTGTTTGAGCTCGGGTCGACCATGGCTCGTTATTATATGTTTATATTATTCCGATGTATTGTCTTTCGGCTGTGTATTAAACATGGCGGGTCCTTTGTTTTCATTCTGGCTTGTTGCAAGAGCAAATGACGAATCTCTGTAAACCAATAATGTTCAGCTGCGCGTCTAGCTCCACCTTTTGGTCACCCTTTGGTACCCTTGGTACCATTTGCTAAAGGTGACCAAAAAGTGGTATGTTACGGTTTGGTACACTTTTAGACAGTGGAAACGGCCTTAAGAGCGTACCGAACCGTACCATACCGTACCGTACCACTCAGTGGAAACTGGCCATTTTAGACAGTGGAAACGGCCTTAAAAGCGTACCGAACCGTACAGTACCACTTAAGGCAGTTAAATCTACAATCTAAGGCCCCGTTTACACTAGTGCGTTTTAGTTTAAAAACGGCGTTTTAGCATGAAAACGATCTGCGTCCACACTAGCGGATCTCAACAGATCTCCCTCCACCAGAAACGTATATCACGTGACCATTCGCGCACTCTGGGCATGCGCGGTTAAGTATAAACAGGAAGCAGGTGTCTCGCTCGGCGTTTGGTTATTGTTAGACAACAAACGCTGGAGGAACGATGAACGCGATGGCAAAGAAAACAAGAGAGGTCTTTTTGAGGACAGATGACGAGGTCGAGTTGTTACTTAAAGTAACAAATGAATATAAAACATCCATGGCTATCGAAAATGCCGTGTTTACAGTGAAGACTGGTCTGCCGTTTGCCGGTGACGTCATAGCCATGTGCGCTTGAGGAATAAGGAAAGGATACGCAATGACCCAACGCCCCAATCACGTTGCGGATCTCAGCAGCCACGCCTCTGATTTCTAAAGTCTGCGTTTTCCCACAACCACACTGAGACGCAGCTGCAGCATTTTAGAATGGAAACGGCCTCTCCAGCGTTTCTAAAACGCTCCGTTTTCGCACCTCGAAAACTCCGGCGTAGTGTGGATGGATGGCGTAACCGTAGCAAAACTTATGCGTTTTAAAACGAAAACGTACTAGTGTAAACGGGGCCTAAAATTTGCAGTGTGTAAACGCTGTTGCGTGTTTGTTACAACTGTGTCCAAACAGTATGGTGCAAGAGGAACAGGATGCTTTCACTTTGAACCATTTTATCTCTTTTATCAATTGCGAGACTTCAAAGGCATACTTCAGTCGAATGGAGGAGAAACGCGTGTAGGAGAACACAATGAATGGCTCATTTCCACCACAGGAGAAAAAGGAGAAAGAGGCAATTAGTGATTAGCATAACCAAAGGCCAACATCAAACAGCTGGTTCCACTAAAACAGGCGAAATCTGGGTTTGAAGGGTCTAGCATTGGTTTTAGTGTGACACCATGGCGTCTCATAGCTAGCATCTTGAATTACGGAGCTTTTTTAACGAGTAAATATTATATGGGTGCAGCATGGTGGCTATGTAGTAAACACAGTCGTCTCACAGCAAGAAGGTCGCTGGTTCGAGTCCTGGCATTTCTGTGTGGAGTGTGGACCCCTGATAAATAAGAGACTAAGCCGTAGAAAAATGAATGAATAAACAATATATGATGAGGTGAGATTTTTAATTAATTATTAATTATTATTAATTTAAAAATTAATGCTAGATCTTCTGAGAGAACTAAAAAGAAAACAGTTATAGTTGACAATGGCTGTACGTTATGTAAAGCTTATGTAATATTTCTTCTCTCTTACACTTAAAAAATGACGTTTACTGTTTGTTCAAACTACTTAAATGAGCCGACACAACACAGTTCTTTATTTTTTGGAGGGACCACTTGATTGTGTTCATGCATTCATTCATTTTCCTTCGGCTTACCCCTTATTTATCAGGAGTCGCCACATCAGAATGAACCACCAACGCATACGTTTTACACAGCAGATGCACTTCCAGCCGAAACCCAGTACTGGGAAACACCCACACACTCCATCATTCACACATACACTCATACACTACGGTCAATTTTTGTTAACCCAATTCACCTATAGCTCATATCTTTGGATTGTGGGGGTCAGTGCCTTTTTAAGTAACTACTCATTTGTTAAACGTCGTGCTGAAAAACGTGTTTGTACTTCAGGGGCCTCTTTCACAGGGGCCTCCACATCTTCTAATCATTAGATCACATTACTGAAGCCACTCACAATGCCTCTGTTTGTAAAACTGACCTGATGTTTCTCTGCACCATGCTGTGCTTATTCTGTCAAGACGTTTTAATGGGCCATATTTAGCAGAAAACACAGAGCGGCCTATGCAAATCTGTGGCGTATGAAGCATCTTTGATTTATTTTATTTTTCCAAAAAATTTTTTTAGCAAAGATTTTTTCACTGTATTTGCTATAATATTTTTTCTTCTGGAGAAAGTCTTATTTGTTTTATTTCGGCTAGAATGAAAGCCGTTTTAAATATTTTTATTTTATTTTAAATATTATTTGCCCTCTTAAGCTATACTTTTTAGATTGTCTACAGAAAAAACCATCATTATACAATGATTTGCCTAATTACCTAATTAACCTTGTTAAGCCTTTAAATTGCATTTTAAGCTGAGTACTGTTTTGAAAACAACACAGGCTCATTTAAAAAACGTAGCCCTATATACATTTCTGGAAATGGCGACTTATTTTTGTCCTTAAGACAAAAACTTTTTGTTTAAAGAAAATTTTTTGTTCTTAAACTTTTTGTTCTTAAAGAAAAACTTTTTTGCTTTAAGACAAAAACGTTTTGTTTTTAAAACTAAAGACATCTGTTTGCATTAGCATACACATAAAACACAAATGCTGTTGGAATCCAAATTCTTTAAAGGATTGTTAGTCTGCATTATTTAGGGCAACCGGAGCCGGGAACACTTCCCAAAAGACGTTATAATTTGAATGGCATCTGCGCTTATGATAGTCTGTTTTTATTATTCCCAATATTTCCATAATCCTGGACCACGCCGTATCCTCAGTAGCTTCTGTGGTGGTCATAGAGGAGTGGAGAGCGTGAGACCAATCCTTGTATGACCTCAGTGACAGACGAGTCCTTGCATTGTTCCTGAAGGGCCAGCCTGTTCACCAACCAGTGACCACACCGGTGGCTTCTCCGCGATGGACATCCAGCGTTCTCCAGCCTCCGGCACCTAGACTGCAGCTCTGCACAAGACGTCTGGCCAAACGAGAAATGGTCGTGCCCAAGTGAGCCTGGTTTCTCTCGAGGTATTTTAACTCTTCACTTTCGCCAATTCGTGTAGTTTTTTTCTCACCGCTGTCGCCACTGGCTTGCATGGTTCGGGACTTGTAGGGCTGCGCATCGATGGATTAATCTTCAGTGTTTGGACTCTCAGTAGTGAATATTAAACCACGCTGAACTGAACTAAACTGAACTTCAACACTGAACACTGGACTGACACTGTTTCATTTTTTTATAGTGCATGTGAAGCTGCTTTAACACAATCTACATTGTAAAAGCGCTATACAAATAACGATGAATTGAACTGAATTTAATTTAATATATGATCTTTAAAATAAATGCTACGGGACGATGTGATGCCATTAATTTTCGTGCTTACCAGCTGACCGCGTACATTGGTGGGGTTTGAAGAAAGGTTCCAGAAAGTAGGCAAGACAAAAACAAAAGCCAAAAAATAAAATAAACAAGTAAATAACAGCGTGAGAATGTGGTAAAATCAGTGGACTTTTCTTCTTCTGGATTGTTTGTGAAAACATTGTTGGTTGGATTTTTTGGGGGGGCGCTGGTCAATCGGTGCTTTTGTAAACACTATCGCTGGGTTTAGGGAAGGAGGTGGGTGGGTCAGTCAATCAATCTGTCAGTCATTGGCAGCGACCTCTGGTGGATTCGCGAAAACAAAAACTGCAAAAAGATTTAGCTCCTGGGACGTTTTTGGCGCTCTCCAGAAATGTATATAGGGGTACGTTTTCAGAATGAGCCTGGGCTGCTTGAAACATATCTAATAAAATATTCTGTACTGTCATCATGGCAAACGTAAAATAAATGGTGTTTTATTAGAAATAAATTATTAATACTTTTAGAAATGTTGAATTCTTTTTTGTTAAAGTTAAACAGAAATTAGGGGAAAAAATACACAGGGGGCTAGTTTTACAACAAGTTTTTATAACAAGAGGTCCATGGTCACATTTTTAACAATTTACTGCATTTTAAATAACAATACCAATGAAAATCATTTTGTCTTGTGTGACAGTAAATTGCAACGTCACGTCAAAACATTTGGGATTCATGAGACTCCTGAGCCACAAAAGCGTGTGTTGTTCATATTGTGTTGGGTGTGAGTGCGCATGCTTAAACAAATATATGTGCAGTGCAACACAAGCTCTCACACATTAACACACACACACATACGCACACTTGCATTCATACAATGAGCCCATCCCTGAGCACTCGCTCTCTTCAACAGAGGAGGCTTTTGTACAGCCTGGTACATGACCGCCGAGTCCAGACTGCCAAGGAGGCTCTGTGGTGCTGTTTTCCCGCTCCTTTCTTTCTCCTTCCATTCACTCTTTCTCAACAGCAACCAGACACCAGGGCTCTCTATGCCGTCCATTAGGAAAAAACAGCCTTCTGACCAGCACACATTCACGGGTTTCACTGGCACAAGGCCTCTGTTTCCGTATGTGGGATGCGCTCATATCTGTGCAGACCGGGTCATGGTGCAATTGTGCGGTTTATGTGTGGTGTTTAAAACATGTGCCAGCTACGTATTTAAATGGATTCTTTGTGTTTCCATTGGTTTCCCTTTTCAAGCTTTTATTTAATGAATCTTTAAATAACATCTTGCTATAGCCACCAAATTACAAATTTCCCTTAAAATTTTCGGAAAAAGGCTCATATTACAACTACCCTACACTGTAAAAAACATCTGTCAATGAACAGTTTGCATATTTTGTGATACACAAGTGTTTTCCATTTATTTATGGATGTGAACTGCATTATGGGAGCTTGATCTCTGCTCTGTCGACTTTTGATGTTGAAAATACAACTCTACAGTTTAACAAAGTGAGTTTTGTTGACATTTTAGTTGTTTCCCTACTGAATAAACAGCTTTAACCAGCCTAGGATGGTTGTCTGGTTTTAGCTGGTTGACCAGCCTGGTTTTAGAGGGGTTTTGGCCATTTCCAGGCTGGTTTCCAGCTATTTCCAGCCTGGTCTTAGCTGGTCAGGCTGGGAGATGACAAGCTAAAACCAGCTTGACCAGCCTAACCAGGCTGGGAGCCCAGTCAAAACCAGCTATGTCCAGCTTAAACCAGGCTGGTCAAGCTGGTTTTAGCTGGATTTAGCTGGTCAATTTCCAGCCTGACCTGCTAAGACCATGCTGGAAATTGCTGAAAACTAGCCTGGAAATGGCCAAAACCGCTCTAAAACCAGGCTGGTCAACCAGCTAAAACCAACCAACCAGTCTAGGCTGGTTTAAGCTGCTTTTTTTTCAGCAGGGTTGAAATAATCATACCTTTCAACCCTTCTGTTTTTTCTGGGATTCTCCCGTATTTTACAGTTCTATCCTGCTATCATCCCATAAAGGTATTTTCCTGTATTTCTCCCATATTTTTTAGTCTTTCTCTAAAGGGTGGCAATAAACATTAAAGAGCCAATCCTCCCTATACGCAACCCATACCGCCGAACCACCAGGGGCCGCCCCTTGCTCTTAAATGTGAGTCAGTTCTGTGCTTTCGTTTTATTTAGGCATGAAACACTTTGAAATAAATATAAAAACGGCGCGATTCCCTTTCCTTTTCATTACAGGTGCCGTCGCTCCTACTGTGCAATCCTCAAAACAGCCATAAAGCGGTGCGTGACTGTCAGACGTGCTCCGTAGTGATAAATAGACGCTGTTTCCCAAACGGATTCTGTGCAATTTGAAGCAGAAGTGGATCCTGGGTTTTGGGTGCGTGTTTGAATACAGACTTTTACACATATTAATAATAACATCTAAAGATGTCGATCTTAGTGTGTTTTTTTCCCAAACACAACAAATATTTTCTTAAGTAAGCATAAAAATTCGATCATATGACTTCTCATACAAATTAGCCACTAAATCAAAAAGTTACAAATTGATGTGAGATATCATTGAAAAAAACACATACAGAACATAAGTCCTCCTAGACAAATATATGCATTATATATGATCTGCCTTTCATGCTGTGCTGATAGGTCACAGCAATGAATTCCCTGTCAGTAAAACCTGGCGAGGCCTTTCTGTAAAAAAAGGAAGCTGTCAAACAGCACTGACCCATAAACGTGATGGACAATGAACCTCATGTGCGAGAGTGAGTTAACGTACTGTGCCAGAAATGGATCTAATCTCTCACAATAGCTTTCTAATGCAGCCACTCAGCGTAAAAGACCCAGTTTACCTTTCTGGAGCATGCTTTTACAGCAGAATGTTTCTTAATATGACAAATGCTGCTTTCCTGTTCATGAATGTGGGCACACACACACTTGTGTACATGGTTTATGGGGACTCTTCATAGACATAATGCATTTTGTACAGTAAAAACTGCTTATTGTACAGCCCTACCCCACTCCCACCCCTAAATCCTAGCCTAACAGGAATTGAAATGTCAAAAGACCCCATTAGTTGTGATTTTAGTTGTTTTGAATTACAGGGACACAAGGTATAGATCCAGTCAA
>CAIGQQ010035826.1:4701049-4725326 GCA_903798035.1 Danio albolineatus | reverse complement strand
TTTTTAGGTGAACTATCGCTTTAAGATCACTCCTCTCATTCACATAAAACTTAATACAAAGTCACTTACAGCACTATATCACATGCCAGTCAGGACAAAAAGATGAGAAACACACTTGTCATTTTTTTGGATACATTTTGCAGGCTAGTCACTTCTTTTTAGGCTTAACTTAACGTTTTAAACTGACAGATTATTAAAGAGATAGTTCAGCAAAAAAGTGAGAAACATACTATTAAAAATAATGTAATTTTCAATACATTTGCTTGCTAGTCACTTTTTTTTGAGGCTTAACTTATTGCTTTAGAGTGACAGATTATTATTAAAGAGATATTAAAGACTATTTACTCAGTTGGCTTTAAACCTTTCTTTTGTTTAACACAAAAGAAGATATTTCGAAGAACGTTGAAGACCTGTAACCATTGACTACTATAGCAGGAAAAGCAAATACTAAGCAAGTGACTGGTTACATGTTTCCAACCTTTTTTGTTAAAACTGTCTTCTTTTGTGTTTAACATGAGTCAGAAACTCATAAATGTTTAAGACAAAATAAGTCTGAGTAACGCTAAATCATTACAGAACGTTCATTTTTAGGTGAACTATCGCTTTAAGATCACTTATAATCCCATTCACATAAAACTTAATGCAAAGTCACTTGCAGCACTATATCACATGCCAGTCAGGAAAAAAGTAAGAAACAGACTATACAAAATCTTATAATTTGCTAACCAGTCACTGTTTTTGAGGCTTAACTTTATTGTTTTAAGACTGACAGATTATCAAAGTGATAGTTCAGGAACATTTACTCACTATTTACTCTTATTTTTAAACCTTTCTACTGTTGAGCACAAAAGAAGATATTTCGAAGAATGGTGAAAACCTGTAACCATTGACTTCCATAGTAGGTAAACAAATACTATTTTAAGTTAGAGGTTACATGTTTCCAACCTTTTAATATTAAAACTATCTTCGTTTGTGTTTAACATGAGTCAGAAACTCATAAATGTTCGAAACAAATTAAGTCTGAGTAACGCTAAATGATGACAGAATTTTAATTTTTAGGTGATCTATCGCTTAAGGATCATTTATAATCTTGTTCTCATAAAACTTAATGCAAAATCACTTACAGCACTATATCACATGCCAGTCAGGAAAAAGGTGAGAAACAGACTGTTCAAAATCTTGTCATTTGCTAGCTAGTCACTTCTTTTGAGGCTTAACTTATTGCTTTAGACCAGAGATGCCCAAAGTTGGCCCATTGTAGCCTTTGATTTGGCCCACCATCCCATCTGAGAGTGAGAATGATGGAGAGGGTCGGGGTGATTGCCTTTAGCACAGAGATCATCATTTTAAATTTGACTTCACCTTTTTAACTACAAAAGGCAAACTGGAATGAAATGTTTTAATTAAATGTTGTAAATGAATCTGCTTTTTTAGAAATGTAAATACTGTCACGCTTGCCGATGTCGTCTTCTATGCAAATCAAGGCAAAAAAACTATTGTAATTCTTTTATAAATTAAATTGTTTTGTTTTTACTGTAATAAGTTATATTATAAAACGTAAAAAAATGCTGTATTAGTTAATGTAAAGCAAAGTTTTCCTGTCACTTTAAATATTATTAAATAAATTAGGAAATGGCAACTATATTTACCTCCGGCCCACTAGCCTTAATCAAGTTTGGTTTTTGGCCATTCATAAGAAAAAGTTTGGGCACCCCTGCTTTAGACTGACAGATTAATAAACAGATAATTCATGAACATTTACTCACTATTTACTCAGTTAGTTTTAAACCTTTCTTCTGTTGAACACAAAAGAAGATATTTCGAAGAATGCTGAAGACCTGTGACCATTGACTTCCATAGTAGGAGAAACAAACTAAGGAAGTCAGAGGTTACATGTTTCCCACATTTTTCCAAACTATCTTCTTTTGTTTAACAAGAGTCAGAAACTCATAAAGGTTTGAAACAAATAAAGGCTGAGTAACATTAAATGATGACAGAACTTTCATTTTTAGGTGAACTATTTCTTTAAGATCATTTATAATCTCATTCTTATAAAACTTTGTGCAAAGTCACTTACAGCACTATATTGCAATGACATCAGTAAAAAAAAACACATAAGGCTGTTTGTCTGCAGTGTCATGTAATTATATTCATGAAAATTCATGTAATTCATTTGTGTTTATCTGTCTGTTAGATGCACAGAGGGCTCTGTTACTGCTGGAGGAATACCGGACAAAACTCAGTAGCACTGAAGACAGACAGCTGAGGCACTCCATCCAGAGAGTCATTGACATCTTTCAGAGTAACCTCTTCCAGGCTCTTATAGGTACTACAATGTGTCATTCAGCACTGTCCTAGTCATAATGAAAGCACTGTGTCATGCTGTGAGAGCATCTATCTATCTGTCTGTCTGTCTGTCTGTCTGTCTGTCTGTCTGTCTATCTATATCTGTGTCTGTCTGTCTGTCTTTCCATCTGTCTGTCTGTCTGTCTATATTTGCCTCTGTCTGTCTGTCTGTCTGTCCGTCTGTCTATCTAATTTTATTGCTACTTGCGGTATTGTTTCAAATGAAAAGGCAAGCACATGACAATCTGTTGTGAGCCCTGTCGGAAATATTCAGTATTATTTATCATCACACATCAGGTTTTTGCTTTCAGTGTGTGCTGGTCGCAGTATTTTCCCTCCAAAAATGCTGTGGGAGTCTTCACGCTGAGGTGTTGAGTTGTAAAACCCAATCAGGGACATGTCAATTGCCTCTCTTCATAGGGATGAGAAAATTGTGATGTGATAGTGACCGTGATCTTTAAACATTTAATTTTATAAAAACATTTTTTCTTTATTTGTTTAAAACTTTCTTTCTTGGGTTAAACACAAAAGTAGATATTTTGAAAAATGTTGTAAACATGTAACCATTTTACTATGGAAATCAATGGAGACAGGCCTTCAGCTTTGTGTTTTGTGTTTAACAGAGCAAATAAACCCGAGGGTGAGTAAATAGTCAGTAAATAATTTTTTTTTGGGTTGAACGTCCCCTTTAACATGTCCTGTCTATTCATATGCTGTCTAAAGAGTACCTGTCGTGCACGTAATAGTACAAAAAAAAACTCAGCACCCAAACTAAGTCTTATTTGAGGATGTTCTTGCAGAAAGCAATCTGATCCTCTTAGATTTATCTTTCGGTTTGTTTTAACGAGTCCCAGTATTGAGTTTCTTAGTTCTCTCGGTCCTGCCACTGCGAACTAGGCAAAGAAAGCAAGCACAAGGAATGCTGAACAGCCTGTTTGAGTTTCTCAGGGGTTTGACTGGCTGTGTGCCACTGCCTTTCTATGTTTGACCCTCAAGGTGTGGAGGCTTCCTGCAATAACCTCATCCTCTACTTCCCATTCTTTCGAGAAAATTAAACATCGGACGTTTTATTTCTTCAACTGACTTCAACTGGTGAGAGTGCTTTTTAAAGGGCCAGTTCACTTAAACATGAAAATGAGCTCATGATTAGATGCATAACAGCAAAGGAAACCACATGAAAATATCTAATTGATAACTTTAATTACAACTACAACTGCTAATTTGTGTTCTGCGCTTTTTCACAGAAAGCAGTTTTTTGTAAAACAGTTAAAGGAAGTGACAGAAAAGTGTCTAAGTTTTACGATAAGGATGTTTTTTATTGCAAACATGCATTGATTTGCAATAGAAAGCATTCATTCACCATCCATAAGGACCATGTGAGGTGTGTGTAGTATTTTGGACTGAAGAAATATAACTCCTGCTCACTGCTGTTTTAAACTGGGAAAAGAACATCGACTATTTTTATATATGAGCAATTCCAGCGTTATGAATTTGACATTTGCAGTAAAAAATCAAAACATAAACACACAGATAAGCTATATGTTAACACTATATTGAATCATCTGTTTACATTTTCCAAAACAAATATTCACAGAATTATGGGATCAGAAAAATATCAATCTGAAATTTTTTTTATACTTTAAATGTGAAAAATAAATATGCTTTTTGGATGTGACGATAAAAGTCTGCTAGTTTACACAACATACTTTGTCGAAATTCTGTGGATTAAACTGCAAAACCCAAAAGAAATAATGATAATCACAAGGATAAGAGTCGGCTCTCTATAGAACAAAAATGGTTGGTTTTATTTTAATTTACATTTTTGCATTTATGAAGAAAAAGCTTCGTCATGGATGTGACACTTTTCTGTTATGGATGTGAAATTTCCACTTGTGAGATTTTGGTAAATCAAATATAATTGTTTGAAAACATTGACCGAGACATTTTTGAGTATTTGTACAGCACTGTAAAATACAAGGATACACAAAAAAAATTAGAAGGGTTTCGCTATTTATGATGACAACTTCACTTTTTCATGGTAAGGTTGACATTTGCATGGAATTGCTCATATTTTAATTAAGTTTTATTTTAAAAGATAAACATTTATATACAGCTAGTGTTATGATACTGGAATTCGATACCAATATGTACTAAAATGATAAAAGCGTTCATTTCCCGCTAACATTTGAGCATTCTTAAACAGCGCAGATTTGCCATTGTGTTTACATGCTCAGCAGAAATGACTGTGATTGGCTGTGAAGGTCATCAGTTCACTGAACTCACCACTGTTGACTGAGTGTAACCACAGATACAGGGACACTAGAGTGTTTTAAAGCCTTGAAGATCAGCCGTTCTGCTTATAAGCTGACATACGAGCGATCTGCTGATGAGTCGACTGATCTTCACAGCTTAAAAATGCTCCAGTGTCCCCTATCTGTGGTTACACTCAGTAAACAGCGGTTGGTTCGGTGAACTGATGACCTTCACGGCCAATCACAGACTTTTCTGTTGAGCACTTGAACACAATGGCAAACAAATGCCGTTTAAGAACGCGCTTAAATGTTAACGGGAAATGGATATTTAAAAAATTTCAGTACCGATTGGAATCGAATTCCAGTATCATGACAACACTATATACAGCTAGAATGTCTTGATGTCTCCTATGAATTGCACTTTGAATATACACAGCTTACTTTCCATAAGTTGCTGACATGCGTTTATTTCAACGCTATCTCACTGCAATTCGTAACTTTTGATTTAGTGGCTAATTCGTATGAATTCGTACGATGTAATTTGTACAATTTAGTACGATTTGCTCATCACCCAATGACGGTTCTTTTTAAAATCGTACATTTTCGTACGACTGAACTCGTACGAATTAGCCACTAAACTGACAAAACGTAAAATGCTTACGTTTTCTCGTGAGATCAGGCTGTTTATTTTGTGGTTAGTTTGAAAATTGCTCATTGATTTCATCTTTGAGCAGCTGTTATATTTTTGTTTTGTTTAAAACAAAATACTTTTTGAATGAAGTAACTAGTAACTGTAGCTAGTTACAATTTTTCAGTGACTAGCACAACACTGTAGCTGACCAGTAGCCACAGTTGAAAATCTGTCCTGGGACGGATCTTAAGGCTCTAATCACTTGGCAATACAACACTATAGATTTTCATCGGATTGATAGCAACCAAAGAAATCCATATATCAAAGAAAACAAATCTAATTCCTTTACAAATGAAGTTATGTGTAATTAAAATGAAATGACACAGGAAAAAAGAATTGAATACATGAAGAAAGGGAGGTGTTGAAAGGCAGTGAAAGCCCAGACAGCAGCTGAAATCTCTCAGTAGTTCTTCAGAAACCCTCTGCCCTTCCTCAGTGTAAATTAATATTTTATATAAGTCTTTTATATAAAGTATTACATACATTTCAGAAGTATAATAATTTATCCTTGATATATATGTATATATATATACATATATAACGGCCAATCACAGACTTTTCTGTTGAGCACTAGAACACAATGGCAAAAAAATGCCGTTTAAGAACGCACTTAATTGTAAGCAAGAAATGGACATTTTAAAAATTTCAGTATCGATTAGAATCAAATTCCAGTATCAAGACAACACTATATACAGCTTGAATGTCTTGATGTCTCCTATGAATTAGGAGATATTTTTATTTTTGGGTGTACTGTCTCTTTAACACTTGACCTAAACACACAATTTTCTAGTTGTAAAACCCATAATAAAACCCATATAACTTTCCTAAATGTGTGTGTGTGTGTTTTTAATTTATAACATTTAATGATTTATTTAAATTACAAAACATAATAAAATATGTATTGTATCATGGTGGCACAGTGGGTAGCACGATCGCCTTACAGCAAGAAGGTCACTGGTTCAAGCCTCGGCCGGGTCAGGTGGCATTTCTGTGTGGAGTTTGCATGTTCTCCCCGTGTTTGTATGGGTTTTCTCCGGGTGCTCCGGTTTCCCCCACAAGTCCAAAGACATGCGCTATAGGCGTGAGCTATTGGGTGAGCTAAATTGGCCCTAGTGAATGAGTGTGTATGGATGTTTCCCAGTGATAGGTTGCAGCTGGAAGGCGTAAAACACATGCTGGATAAGTTGGCAGTTCCTTCCACTGTGGCTACCCCTGGTTAATAAAGGAACTAAGCTGAAAGGAAAATGAATGAATGAATAAAGTAAATTTTCTACTTTGAATGGCTGTAATGGTCAAACTGGCCGCATGCATTTCATTTTCCGCTACTTTTTTTCCTCGTGCATTTGAATATGCGTGCTTCTGTTGCCTAGCAGTTTTCTTCAGACTTGTTATTTTTTTTTAAACATTCATTCATTCATTCATTTTCTTTTGAAATTATACACAGTATTGCAAAGTGCATCGCAGAAAAATCAAATAACGTCAGTTTTTTTTCCCAATATCGTGCAGCCCTCCTGTAAATATTTGCTTGCATAGTCCAGCAGTGCTGCAAATGTGTGTCTTAGCACTGCTCTGTGTTTCTGTCTTACTCTAAGCTGCCATGATAAATCATCACATTCAGCATCGCTTCATAAGTTCATACATCATACATATGTAATCATCCGCATGCATACTGTTGTTCACGTCCACGCCGAAATCCCCCTGCTTATATACGTCCGGCATGCACACGTGTCCTCCTTAAGAGTGCCGCTAATGAAAAATGCAGCGGAGTGATGGTTTCCAATTTGACTTTTCAGCAGATATGTATTCTAAAGGACAAACAAAATGTAATCTGTCTGTTGACATGATTACCCCAGGCCTAATCCGCGGGCTGATGATTTACGATGGTTTCTCTGAGAGAGCAGCACTGCGGAGTTGGTTGGTGCATGTCTCCCAGTGATTAGAGCCTTAAGATCCGTCCCAGGACGCCAGAGAAGAAGAGTTAACCAGAGCAGGGCACTGCAGGTCTCCTCCTGCATGTTAAATGTGGGTCGCAAGATGGATCAGGTTTACCCGTGCACAATATATCGTTTTAGCATCGATATCGTAATGTGTGAATGCGCAATAGTTAGGATGTTGAGTCAAGATTATAGTTGACAGGTGCAACGGTGTAGAACACGTAATATTTGCAGTAATTTTTAATGCAACTATAATAAAGTGAAAGTTTATCAAATGCTTGTGTTTTAAAGGCCTGTGTAAACATTTTAAGTAAGTTTAAGGCATTTGGGCATGAGGAAATATTACGTTTGTAGCTTTAACAAAGATTAGTTGTATTCAATTATTTACGCATTGAAGAATATACAGCTTTATTGTACATTTGATTTGTTTTATTTCTGTATCATGTGTATATTTGCTCTAGTTTATTTAGAGTGGGGGAAATCAGTATTTTAACTATTTTTCTCAGAAAACATATTTCTAAAGGTGCTGTTGACTTGAAATTTTCATCAGATGTTGATAGCGGAATGCACCTGAGGTAGACCGAGTGTTCACACGAGAGACAGAGAGACTATTAACGTTACTATTATTAATTACTGTTACTAATGCTACTATGTTTGTTGTTTCAAATAAATAAGCACACATTTGTTATCTGTATAACATAATTGATTAGTTTAGTGATACAGTGACACATTTCTGTTATATTTCAGTCTATTTCTCACTTTATTTACATTTTTTAGTGTTGTGATGCTCAAAATGCTGTGATTTAAAAAAATAATATATATATATTTTTTTAATTTTATTTTTATTTTATTTTTTATTTTTAATTTTTTTAATTATTATTATTCTTTTTTAAAAATTATTATTATTATTATTATTTTGTTTTACATATTTTATAACTGTTATACAACAGCAGATTTTGCACTTTGAATATACACAGCTTACTTTACATAAGTTGCTGACATGCGTTTATTTCAACACTATCTCATGGCAATTCATAACTTTTGATTTAGTGGCTAATTCGAATGAATTTGTACGATCTAATTTGTACAATTTAGTATGATTTGCTCATCACCCAATGGTTGGGTTTAGGGGTGGGCTAGGGTGCCACGCCCCTTTTTAAAAATCGTATATTTTCCTACGACTGAACTCGTACAAATTCGTATGAATTAGCCACTAAACTGGCAAAACGTAAAATGCTTACGTTTTCTCGTGAGATCAGGCTGTTTATTTTGTGGTTAGTTTGAAAATTGCTCATCGATTTCATCTTTGAGCAGCTGTTATATTTTTGTTTTGTTTAAACAAATTACTTTTTCAATGAAGTAACTAGTAACTGTAGCTAGTTACAATTTTTCAGTGACTAGCACAACACTGTAGTTGACCAGTAGCCACAGTTGAAAATCTGTCCTGGGACGGATCTTAAGGCTCTAATCACTTGGCAGTACAACACTATAGATTTTCATCGGATTGATAGCAACCAAAGAAATCCATATATCAAAGAAAACAAATCTAATTAGTTTACAAATGAAGTTATGTGTAATTAAAATGAAATGACACAGGAAAAAATAATTGAATACATGAAGAAAGGGAGCTGTAGAAAGGCAGTAAAAGCCCAGACAGCAGCTGAAATCTCTCAGTAGTTCTTCAGAAACCCTCTGCCCTTCCTCAGTGTAAATTAATAATTTATATGAGTGTTTTATGTAAGGCATTACATACATTTCAGTAGTTCAATAATTTCTCCTTGTTATATATATATATATATATATATATATATAATGTTATATATAGTTATGTTATATATAGTTGAATACTTTTTCCCACCACTATACTTCTGCTTGTAATTTGTTGATTATTATGCACTCCCCTACAAAATCATCCCAAACAGTCTTATATTATTAAGTTATCCTGAGGAAAAATTGCAATATAACTAGCAGAAAATGTAAATATCGCAGTGTACGTTTTTTTCCAATATCGTTCAGCCCTACCCATGAACACGCCTGTCTCGTCAAGAGTTTCTAGTCAACTGCTTTTGAAAATGAGAAAATCAGAGTAGGGATAAGGTTAAATCACGTTATCTGAAGTAGATAATGGTGAGGCATTTCCTTTGGTTCACACAAAGAAGAAGCTGTTTTAAAAGCTCTCATTGCTTGGTAAAGAGCTGGAGTGGTGAATTTGATCTCTCACGGGCAGGCCCGTATCGTTTCCTAATCTTTATTCAGAGGCTCTGCTTGAAACAGAATATGTAATGAATAAAAATCGCTTCCTTAAGTAGATGGGAAGTGTCTCCTGAAGCATTATGTAAGCACTAAGGTGAGAGTCGTCAGCCAGAAATAAAATGACAACAAACAATCGAGTTATAGTAAGGATAGTTCACCTGAAAAATAAAAGTATCATCATTTACTTCCTGTTGTAAACCTGCCTGCATCTCTTTCTTCTGTTGAGTACAAATGAAGATATTTTTGAAGAAAGCTGGAAACCTGTAATCAGTAGCTATATTCCCGTCTACCGAATTTTATGTGCGTTTTGCAATAACGACAATATAATATCATCACAATGGAAGTACTCTCTTTCACAGAACACGTTATATTTCATTCTTAAGAATATTTCATTTAATTATTGTCATTTTAACGATTTAATAATCAGGCATTGGAATCAGAATGTGAAAACGCATATCCTGAACAAATAATAATAAATGTTCACAAAAAAAGTGCAGGGAAAAAGCAACAGAGGCTGCGATATCTGCTACCAGATCTATTCTCCGCTGTCAGACATCCACATGAAAATATACGAAAGTAGTTTATAGTAAATACTACAGTGTATTTTTACCATACTGACACTGACACATTCAATATGGATAGAGATGTTGCACAATCAGCTAAAATGTTGCAAGAATTGGTTTTTGTGTATGGGCGATTATATATTGCATCACCAAAAATGGTTGAGATCGTGTCCATGTGTTGTGTGTTAGGTCGATTTATGGCCCGTTTTCACTGAGTGGTACGGTACGGTACGGTTCAGTATGCTCCTAAGGCCGTTGCCACTGTCTAAAAGCGAACCGTACCGTACCACTTTTTGGTCACCCTTTGCAAAGGGTAACCAAAAGGTGGAGCTAGACGTACAACTGAACGCTATTGGTTTACAGAGATACGTAATTTGCTCGCCTAACAAGTCAGAATGAAAACAAAGGACCCGCCATGTTTAATACACAGCCGAGAGACAATACACTGAAATAATATAAACATCTAATAACGAGCCATGATCGACCCGAGCTCAAACAAACCTTGTCGTCGTCTTGAACAGCCACAAAGCCAAGAAGAAGAGCAGATTCTCCCCTGTGCCCTGTAGTTTTTTACGAGCCCGTCTAAAGCGCGAGTAGTTTCGATTTCTCACTTGCGCCTGCGTGCGCGTCAATATTTGAAATAACAAACTTCTTGAGCTGATGATAATAATGTGCGTTTGATTATTGACGTGCTTTTGAAACCTGATCCTACACTAGACTGACGCGGGAAAAAACAAAGGAGAAGCCAGAAAAAACAAAGGAGCAAATTATTGTTTTTAGCAAACATGAAGAAACTGCTACGTTTAACCATTATCACCACCTTCTGGACTATTATGAACTCGGAATGACGAAATTACTCTTTAACAAGAGGCTACATGTTTTTCTGTAATTAGTAACATATCGGACACTGTAAGGGGCTGTATGTGTTCAAATATGCTGTATTCATTTATTTATTTAATATAATCGTGGACAGTAGGCTATTCGGCATCATTTTTCTGCAGTTATAATCAGATCATGTTCATAGAGAGGTCAGTAATGAACATTTTTACACCTGTGTTTATGTGTATAATAAAGCCTCTGTTTGTGAGGAGTGCTTCTAATATTATATGTGAACGACCCATAAAGCTTTACTGTAAACATTTCCTCCAGCGAGAATGACGTCGACTGAAACTTTGTCGTACACCACGCCCACCAAAAGAGTACACTTTTGCAGTAAAAACGCAAGCCTGATAAAGGTGACCCATACCGTGCTGTACTGTACCACTCAGTGGAAACGGGCCAATATTGATTATTGTGGCAGGCCTACCAGTGTCCTGCAAAGTTTAGTTCCAACCCCAATCATACACACCAGGGATAGCTAATCAAGCTCTTAGGCTGCGGCCACACTAGAGTTTTGCTGCCTCCGAAACTGCCTATTACTCAGTATGTACTGCATTTGAATTTAAACGTTATAAAAGTATGTTCTATACCAGGGGTCGGGAACCTTTTTTCAGCAAAGAGCCATTGTTGATTTTTATTATTATTTTTAACAAATGCTTTTTTTTTTTTATGAGCCATTGGAATAATTTAAAATGAAACCATCGTTTATGTCAATGCACAACTCAAAAATAAGCAAATATGAAGCATCACGTTTTGAGCAAATCCATGAATGAAGGACAATAGATATTTTTCTTTTCACCATCTCCACTCATGAATGTTATTTGCATTTATGTGCGTGTGAGGTTACCATAGAAACTAGGGCTGTCAAAAAATTAATCGTGATTAATCACATCCAAAATAAAAGTTTAACATAATATTTGTGTGTGTACTGTGTAATTTTTATTATGGATGTATAAATACACACATGCATATACTTGATAAAATGTTGGTTTATATTTAGACATATAAAAAATATATTCAATTCAATTCAATTCACCTTTATTTGTATAGCGCTTTTACAATGTGGATTGTGTCAAAGCAGCTTCACATAGAAGGTTATAGTAAATTGAAAATGACAGTTTAGTTATTAGCTAGTAAATTAATAGCTAGTATATAGCTGAGTTCAGTTCAGTTCAGTGTTGTTTAATATTCACTACTTAGAGTTCAAACACTGAAGAGTAATCCATCGGTGCGCAGCTCTAGCTGCAGTCTAGTCGCCGGACGCTGGAGAACTCGAGGCTCGTCTGTCCTTGGAGGGTCACAGGAATCCATCTCTTGCTTGCTACTCCGCCAAGCAGCTGCTCAGGATACAGCGAGGTCCAGGGTCAAGGAGCCTTGGGATCGTCTCGTCACGGGTCCTGGATCGCATCCGTGGCGCTGCAAAGTCTCTGGGGGCCTGGGGATGAGCATCCCCAGTTGGAATAGAGAACAAAGAAAATAATTAGCGTAGCTGCAGTTCATAGTGTATATAAATGAGATGCGTGGAGCACATTCATGCATCATACAGCTAAGTGACGTATTGAGTGTATGCTTTACTAAAAAGATAGGTCTTCAATCTAGTTTTGAACTGAGAGAGAGAGTCTGAGCCTCGGACATTATCAGGAAGGCTATTCCAGAGTTTAGGAGCCATAAATGAGAAGGCTCGACCTCCTTTACTTGACTTTGCTATTCTGGGTACTACTAGAAGCCCTGAGTTTTGAGATCTTAAAGAGCGGGTTGGATTGTAGCGAGACAGAAGGTTATATGTGTATGATACAAATTTTACATTTGAATATGATGTAACTACTTTGATGTAACTTTTATATATATAGTTTTGGCTTCTATGAATGTGTTTATCACATATACGTAATAAATATATATAACACACACACATATTATGTCAAAACAAACTTTTATTTTGGATGTGACTAATCACGATTAATTCTTGGACAGCCCTAATAGAAACGTAAGTTATTTCCCCTTTATTAGTGTCGCGATTCACGTTTGACCATTCACACACGTTTATCATCACATGATCTCCTGTAACAAAATCACATGACCTTCTTTAATGCGCAGACTGGAATTTGCTCAGTAAAAGCGTTTCCGTTGTAGTTGATGCGCATCTTTTCTTAGCGAATAAAACGTTTATCCTACTCAGTTATGTGCATATGTTGTATATGTGCATTTTCAAAATGTATGCGCATGGCGTTTCCATCAACCGTTTTAAAAATATGTAGTTTTTCATGTGCGTATCCAAAATTTGCATAAATATAGGTGGATTGAAAAGTAGCTATTGTAATAGCGATGCTGAAACGATCATTAATTGACTGATTATCTACAAAAAGTATTAGGATTCTAAACTCTTTAAACACAGAGTTGGATAATGAAGACGTGTCAGTGGTAAAGAGACCCTGCGGGTGCTGTGAAAACTGTGGAAATTGTATCCTGTGGGTGCAGAGGTCTGTTAATCAGACGTCAATACAGCACTCTGTTTAAGGGTTGCCTTACCACAGCTCTCGTTCCGGAGGGAGAGGAATGAACATGAGACTTGGAGAAATCAGGAATTCGGCTGATAGATACACCTTTGTTTTGACTGGCTCAGGGGAGAGGGTTTGTCTCAGATGTAATATAATGACTAGTCCTGGGTGTTGTAGTAGTTCATGTTTGATCATTACTTTTCAAATAACTCCATATTGGTGCATAGTTAAAATAGGTGCTTTTTAAAAATGATTAGTCCTACTGTGATTTATTTTTTTATTGAAATTTTTTTAACCCTTTTTTTTCAAAATTTTCCCAAACTATGTTTAATAGAGCAAGGTAATTTTCACAGTATTTCCTATAACATTTTTTCTTCTAGAGAAAGTCTTATTCGTTATATTTTGGCTAGAATAAAAGCAGGTTTAAGTTTTTTTAAAAACTATTTTAAGGTGAAAATTATTAATCTCTTTTTAGCAATATATGTTTTCGAAGATCAACAGAACAAACCATCGTTATACAATGACTTGCCTAATAACCCTAACTTAACCCAGTAATGCCTTTAAATGTCACTTTAAGCAGAATACTACTTTCTTGAAAAATATCTAGTAAAATAGTTACTGTCATCTTGGCAAAGATAAAAGAAATCAGTTATGAGAAAGGAGTTATTAAAACTGTTATGTTTAGCAATGTGTTTGACAGAATTTGGAAGAAAAATAGAGTGGGCTAATAATTCTGACTTCAACAGTATTCAGCAAGAGAGTACTAAGCTCTATTAGCTGAATGCTATTTTTAATAAATAGTTAAAAACAATTAAACAATAAAAACAATTAAAAACTAGTAGTACAATTACTTCACTCTTTTAAAGGGATCGTTTCTTTATAAATGTGGTTTGTTGAATGTTCATGAATTTCTTTCTTCTGTTAAACCCAAAATTAGATATTCTAAAACTATCCAAAAAATATTGTGGGACTCATTGGCTTTTTTTTTTAATATTGAAAAAAAAAACTTCTCTCCTTTAAACAGAAATTGGGGGGGAAAAATAAACAGGGGGGGCTAATAATTCTGACTTCAACTGTATATGCATATACAGAATTATTAAATTATTAACCCTTCTGAATTATTAGCCCCCCTGTTTATTTTTCTCCCCAATTTATGTTTAACAGAGAGAAGATTTTTCAACACATTTCTAAACATAATAGTTATAATAACTCGTTTCTAATAACTGATTTATTTCTTTGCCATGATGACAGTAAATAATATTTACTAGATATTTTTAAAACACTTCTATACAGCTTAAAGTGACTTTTAAAGGTTTAACTAGGTTAATTAACTAGGCAGGTTAGGGTAATTAGGCAAGCTATTGTATAATGATGGTTTGCATATTTGCATATACACACTCAAAAATATGCAAATATTTTTTTAAATATGAACTTTTATTTTAAATGCGATTAATCCTTTGACAGATTTAATAGATTTCATTACATTTGTACATTTTATTAATTTGATTTGATTACCACATTTTAAAAAAGTAAATTAGTTAGAGATGCACTGAATTTTCGGCTGGAAAATGTCCTAAATCGCCTTATGATGCTCTGTTTTTTCGTTTGCTATGTGGCATATTGCTTTTTTATATTGGTATTGTAAAGGCCAATTTAAGAATACTGATTTAGTTATTGTCCATAAAACGGGTTATTCTAATAACTTGTGTTTTTAACATTTTTAAAAACAATCTTACAAATAAAATAAAAAAATTAATTAAATGATGAATAATTAATACAAATCTTTTCAGCTTCAAATTTTTGGCTGAGAAATTACATTTCAGGACATCTGTAAAATTTTACATCACACTATTTTTCGAATTTATGCCATATAAGACCAAAATAAGTCACTATAAGCCTAAAGCTCCAAAGATTACAAAAAAAGCTGGTTTTAGGAAAAATATTCTTGATTACACTGACCAGACTAACACTAGTAAAAAAATAAATAAAAAATCTTGTATTTACGTCTGGGCTTCAAACATTTGCCATCTCTCAGTTCTGTAATGTCTTATTTTAATGTATAAAAAATCCAAATAATCCAAATAAATTTCAGTCAACATATTATCTGACACGTAAAATCAAAACGTTCCTATTAACACCTCTTTTGATGTGTTATGGTAATGCTAAAATAGGTAGAGATTAAGAGTGTCAGTGCTCCTATTTTAACATGCACATTGCGTGCTGGCCGAGAATGGAGGGGGTCACTGAACTGACATGAACAAACAGAACGCCTCATGATGATGACAGCGCTATTATACTAAGGAGTGCATTCAGGATTAACCTCTTAATAGCTCATTCTCAAACAATGATAAAATCCCGGTATGTCACTCAGAAGTTTGCGCTCATTAATAATTTGCCTCGGTCATAACTTTGTCTGATGCCAGAGCGATTTGCAGAAGAAATCAGATTAAAGATCCAACTTGTAAAGCTGCCACACTGGTTATTACTTTCCTTCAAGTGCATGTTTTTTATATCCTGGCTGAAGCTTGAGGGCTGCCATGTTGTTGTTGTTGTTGGCCATACTGGTTTAAATCTGCTGGAGCAAACAGATGTTGTGGAGTCCTGGTGTGAGAAGAAGATTTCAGTACGTTAAATGAGGTTATTTTTTCCAAATGATGATGTTTGGGTTATTATTAATTCTTAACACAGCAAAAAAAAAAAAAATCAGTGTACATTTAACTCAATTTGAGTTTAACTTAACACTCCTTGGGTGTACATATGACTCCCTCCATTCTAGAGTTAAAATAACACTTTATAAAGTGTGAAATTTGTACATTACTCACAGAGTTTATTTTAACACAGTAAGAGTTTATTCTTACATCAAACTGGAGTGTGTTACCCTAAAAAGTGTTAATATATGACCTTTTTTCCTATATTATCAATTGGTGTGACAGAGAACAGTGATCAACTATGTTGAAAATAGTTTTAATTTATTATATGTTCATTAATCTTTTCAGAAATAATTTCAAAACATTCAACTCAAGACATGTTTCAAGTTTAAGTAAAACATACTCGTTTTATCACTGTTTGTCTGAAAGAACTGGTTCGAGTAAAAAAACTGGACTTTACATCGCTAGTGGGAAATACACTGCATATTGGGTTAAAAGTTCAACACTGAAAACAATAAAAACTCTTAAATATACGCTCTTTCACACTTGTGGTTTAAAATGTACTCTGGTTTTAATACCAAAAAAAATCACGCTGTATATTTAACACTGGAATTTTTGCTGTGAACAGAGAATTTCTGCAATTACTGATCGGGATTTTCTCATTATGTTTAGTTTTTTATGCTGTTGGTGCAAGTATTTTGGATGGATCGTACATCACACCTTTGTCCGAACAGATTAAAACTTTGTCAGATGGGATTCCAGCAGTATATAAATCACTGACTGTTATTTTATTCCCACAGTTGATCAAAAGGTCAATAACTGTAATAAAATGCACTAAGCAATGTATTAAAATTGCTAATTATACAACGTTAACTGTTCAATGTTAACTCCGTTAACAAACAGAGCACTTCTGTGAGGTAGCTTGAACAATCAAGTAATGAATAACAGAAATTCTTCAATTTTGGACTTTAGTGCAACAGTAAATATAAAATAAAATCTAATATAAAAACAAATACGACCTCAACTTAAAATACCCGGCAGGCAATCCCAAGTTTACATACAGTTGAAGTCAGAATTATTATCCCCCTGAATTATTAGCCCCCCTGTTTATTTTTTCCCCCAATTTCTGTTTAACGGAGAGAAGATTTTTTCAACACTTTTCTGTACATAATAGTTTTAATAACTAATTTCTAATAACTGATAGCTTTTATCTTTGCCATGATGACAGTAGATTATATTTTACTGGATATTTTTACAGCTTAAAGTGACATTTAAAGGCATAACTAGGTTAATTAGGTTAACTAGGCAGGTTAGGGTAATTAGGCAAGTTATGCAAAGATCCCAGCCCAGAGAGTAGCCAATAGCGCCCATACAGTTTGATAGTGGTAAACGGAGGAGACATTTTAAAATGGAGGATAAACTCATCATTGCGGTGGGAAATCACCCGGTCCTTTATGACCAATCTCTATATATACACACCAGGATTCATACCGGAGAGTTGCTGAGCTCCGGTCAAATTTCATTGTCGGACGCTAATATGACGATTGCGTCAGCGCCAAGCTTCAGACACGCCCTCCGTCAATCGTTGACGCTGAAGCCCCATGTGAATGGGGCGTAATACAACAACAAACTCTGTACCGCATCGGATGTCATTCCCTTGCTGTAAATGCTAGCGCTTAGGGAATCTTTACAAACCGGTAATTTGACTATAGTTTAATGGTAAAAAAAATGCTGCTATATTGAACAAATATGATATACCACTCAGTCCTACATGGTGGAGCAAATGCAAATGTAAACTCAATGCTAATTTGCACACGTGGCAAAGAGGGAAATGCTGCTGTCTGAGTTATGAGTCCAAATATAAATGGAATTTGCATATAGCAGGTGTAATTGCAGTGATTTTTAGTTTGTCAATAAAAAAGCTGCTTTAAACATACTTGTTCAGCAAAACTGTTTATGAATGATTTGTTTGCAAAATAACGGGCTTTTTACCATCTGCTTTCTGGTTGGCTTCAATGAGATTTACAAATGAAGTTCTGAAATATTTTGTTCTGATGTTATGGCTGACTCAGCTTGAGCGCTGTATAATGCACACTCTTATGTAATGCATTTTTAATTTGTTTGATGCAGGATGATTCAGCACTTGAAAAATCTGTATACCATCATTAGGAGCTTTTGATTTATGTGTCCCTGAATATTTTCAGTAGTCTAGCATAGGTTGTTCTCAACATTTTCCATTTTTGGGCAGATTTGTTGAGAAACCGAGATTTTTTTTTGTGGTCATTTTTCTCTTTGATTATATTCTCAATGCCTTTCCATCATGATATAAATGACTGACACACACCTACAAATTGTTAGCTCCTTAACCTTGGGTTTCAGTTAGGTTAGGTTTGAGTTTCCATGTTTTCCAAGACACAATAAACAACAAAAAAAAAAAGTGTACAAACAATATATATACAGTACTCTGCAAATGTCCTTAGCACTATAGCAGTTTTGTTGGTCTACGACTTTTGCACAATATAAAATCAATCAGTCTCCATTAAAAACAAACAGAAAATATCGGAAATGTGCACAAAAAACAACAGCAGCACAAAATTTCCTCTTCAAGCAAAAGGCTGTTTAAAGTGGCTTCTCTTGGCACAGCTCGAACTGTTTTGTTCTAATTGTCCTGAGAATTTCTGAAAAAGTCTGCTGTGTACATTCAGGCTTCTTTAAGCACTTTCCAGAGTTCTTCTTGAGCTTTAGAGAGTCATATCTTTATTTTTCTGTTCAGGTGATCGCATACAGACTCTATAATATTTAGTTCTGGACCCTGTGTAGGCCATTCCATGACTGTTTCATCAGAAGTTTTCTTTCTCCAAATAAGATTTCACTACAATTAGCGGATCACTGTCATGCTTAAATGAAAATGATTACCACTGAAGTCTTTTCCAGAAGGAATGGCATAATCTGTACTTTTCAACATTCACAATTCTATCAATTCAGACAATATCGCTAACATTACTGGTAGAAATGCAGCTGAAACCGGACAAACAGCTTCTCTCGTCTTTCACATGTCTTAAACAATTAATTCATAATAATTCAAACTCTAACTCCTGTCCTAACAAACCATACAACAACTGAAAGATCATTTATTCACCCTGTATAAATAAGTAATAAATAATAATAAAATAAATAAATAACATTTAATGTGGGCTTTTGCACTGAACTGTATATAAATATATATATATATAATTTTACATGAGAGGTCAATCGCATGTTGAATGGTAAGGTTCTGTGACAGCCTCCTGCTTCCCCAGGCTTTCAGGGTATTGACAAGTGAAAGAACAGCGTTTAATCTCAAAAAATAAATCCTGGATTAGTTTACTTAACCTGTATTGTTGGATTTGTAGGCCCAAAGAACTAGAAAAACTAGAAGGGCAAACCGATGAAGTAGTATGAAGCAATTTCTGGAAAAGAAAAAATAATATCTCAACAGCTATCTCCATTCTTGGGTCATGTCACCCAGCCACCTTTATCTTGTTAAAGGTGCTGTATATAAGTTTGGGACTTTTCAAAAGCATAAAAATACTGTAATATGTTTGTAGGTATTTAACATGCTAAGTGAGCAATTGAAAAATAATGCTGAAGTTTTATATTTTGCTTTGAAAACATGCTTTCCGTGTAGGAATGCTAGTTTAGCCAATTATATTTCAGCACCCGGGTAGCCTTGGTGGAAAACAGCGTATTTCATTCATTCAGTCATGAAGGCTCTCAAAGTATGCGTCCGTGACCGAAATGCCACCTCCAGTGGACCGTAGCAGACTCCGAAATGAGACGCAGATTCAGAGTTCCACATAAGATGGTTTTTAATTAGCAAATAATATACATATTATGAACTTAAACATTAGGTGAGCAGTTTACATTGAAGGCACATGTCCTAACAACACGCTACGTGACTAGATTTGCATTGATAAGAATTTTGGCTGTTTGCACCAAATGCAACATGACATAAATTTAAATACAGCCATTCAGAAGCACAGAATAGTGCACTCACTGCACTCCAACAAAACATTTAACCACTTTAACATTATTAAATCTACATGCTGAATCACTGATATGTGTTGGCTTGCACTGAGTCACAGTTCTAATGTTCAATTTCAAACGGTTTATTGTATTTTTAAGATCTGAGGTGACCTATCAGCTGCTGCTTTCAATTTATGCAAATAAATGTCATGTAAAATGGCAATTAAACTCACATTATTAGCATTTAACACTGAATAAAGCACATGAGGTGTACCTGAGGTGATCATTGTCAGTTTTCTGTTGTTCAGCTGCAAGAAATAGAAGCCGTTTCTAATATATTAATTTCAGGTGTTAAGACAAAAACTCCTTTTAATATGGAAAATATTCCTTCTGTTGCCATTGCCTTTAGTTAGAACACACATCAGCCTTTAGGCTCAGTAGTCCGGCACGCTGTTGGTGTCCTCAATCTGGCAACCTGTGCTTGCATGTGTTTTGAACCAGGATCACAATACCTAGTTCAACCACTGGGTGTCAAACTTACATACTGCACCTTTAATGCAAATAGCCATTGCAGAAACCTTTTCAAAATGGCCAAATATGAAAGTGACGGCAGAAGAGAGGTTTTCTATTTAGTTGAAAATGCTCTGTTATGCACTGTGGAGAAAACTGCCACGAGAAAATAAAACACTAAAGTCATTTATTTCAAAGTATGAAATGCAAAGCAAATAAAAAAACAAACAAACATGACTCTTTCTTATTAGTAGGGCCACATGGACCTCAGATTTTTAGCCCATCATTGATTCTGTTTATTTGCTTGTGTAAATGTGTGTAAATGTATATTTATTCAGTTTTTAAATTAATTTCAGTAATAATATTGACTAATATGAAAATATTCTTATGATTTATTTACAATACAGTTTGTAAAGTCGTATTTTCTCTCTTATAGTAAATATTTTATATGAGAGACTTGCTTTGTTTACCAAATAAAGTGGATCTAAATGGATTTGCATTGTAAACATTAAATAAAAGTTAAAAAGGTATTACTTTTTATTTCATATATTAGGGTTTTAGTTATGATACTAAGAATCATTCCGCATAAATCCGCAGATTTTTAACCAAATTCTGCGCAGAAATAGCAATAAATGTCCGCAGATTCCGTCTGGCCCTACTTATTAGCCATTATTCAATGAAACCAAGCAGGACATTATTGCTGAACGGCACAATGATTTATTTTTTACCCTATGTGCTGCATATCATTGTGGTTGGGTAAAGAACACGACGCTCCAAACAAAGGCAACAGGTAAAAACTGATCAATTTAATTTTCTCATTTTGGTATAACTTGTAACAAAAAAAATTGTGCCTTGACAAAGTACGGTGCCAATCATTATACTCTTATGTCACTAGTAGTCCGTATCATGCAAAGTTAGACTGCACTCTGAAGTAGGAATTAATTTATTTCCTACAAACAGAGTTCTTTGAACTAAAATAGTTCCTAGTTCCCGTGGTGTAAGCACTCTGTATAGTGGGTATTTCCTCCAACAGTTCTAGGAACTATTAAGACTTTCCTCTGGTGTGAACGCCACTAGGATTTCAAAGGGAAACCAGAGATCAGGGAATCACCCCCACCAGTGTGCTTTATAAAAATATTTATTCTCATTGCAGTGTAGCTCCATGTGATCCCGCATGTATTTTCAGCTCTGTTACCCAATCTCCGCCACGCATAGAAGGGCTATATCCCTCTGCTATTTTCTCTCTGCTGAGTGTCAAAGAGCATGGCACACTCGAGCAGTTATTTCCCCTCTGCTTGTGGAAAGGACTAGTTCCCTAATTTATTTTGAACCGCACATGTTCCTCTTGCATGTTTACTGTTTGTTTGATTGTCTTATCTGCCTGACGCATGTGTAGAATGCACCCTGTGTTTGCTCGAGACTGGGTGGTGGACTTTTAAATAAGTGCTATAAATGTCTCTAAGAAGTTACTGTGGGGTCCATCTGTTGGTTTTATTGCACGCATGCTTGTATCATCATGATTGTAACCTGAAGAATGTTGTAACAGCTGTGAAACGACCTTTAAATCTCCCATGACCTCCAGCTTCAATCCACACTCTTGTTTGTAATCTTTAAACTCATGTTCACTCTAGGATGTGTATTTATAGACGTGTGCTATTAGCTAGTTAATCACATCAGTAAAGAGACCCTGATCAGTAAGCGAACAGGGATTCACAAGCTGCGCAATTAATGCGTTCCTAAATGACATTCAAAACGCATTCATCTCATTTAGAAGTACCCTCATAAAATAAATAAATAATATATTTTTAGTTGGGCGCCACGGTGGCGTAGTGAGTAGCACGTTCGCCTCACAGCAAGAAGGTCGCTGGTTCGAGCCCGAGCTGGGTCAGTTGGCATTTCTGTGTGGAGTTTGCAAATTTCGCCCCGTGTTTGTATGGGTTTGCTCTGGGTGCTCCAGTTTCCCCCACAAATCCAAAGACATGCGTAGGTGAATTGGGTAGGCTAAATTGTCCGTAGTGTAGGTTGCAGCTGGAAGGGCATCCGCTGTGTAAAACAAATGCTGGATAAGTTGGCGGTTCATTCCACTGTGGCGACCCTGGATTAATAAAGGAACTAAGCCGACAAGAAATTTAATGAATGAATATTTATAGTTATACACTTCAGTCCCATTGCATTTTAAATGTAGTCATTTGGCAAACGCTTTTGTCAAAAGCAATTTACAACTAAGGAGGCATTCTGTGATTCAACAAAAAGAGGCAATACAGGGCTCGAAATTGCGACCATTTTGGTTGCATATGCGCCTGAAATTGAATCTTTGCAACCTCAAAATATATTTGGGAGCATTTGTGCGAGTGCATAAAATTGTTGCGTGCGACCAGCCTGATCTCACGAGAAAACATGCATGTCGTTTTGAGAACATTTATTGTGCAAAAGCAAAACTGTAATTAAACAACACAATGTTGCAGATAAATAAACTAAATGTAGTGCCTTTTAGAAAGGAATACTTTTAAGTCCTTGGTTCCTAAACGCCAAGTTGCAGAGAACTAAAAAACTGGTGTCTTTTTAGTTAAGGAGCTTACACTGTACTGAAAATACTTCCAGTATTAATTAGTCAATTAAAATTGTGTATTGCAGATACTTTAAATAAAAACATATTTCAAACCTGCAGCCTAAGGTATCGCATTTGGTTTTAAACATTTTGGTCTTGGCTATTGCATTATCGCGATAGAGTTATTGCAATAGAGTTAGAATCTCTCTCGTAGGCCAATTTTGTATCTGTTATATCGCATATCGTTTATATCGCCCATTACTACTTGACTATGTATACGTGTATATAAATGATTTATATATTTATTTTTTTGAGCAATCCTTTTATTGAGATGTAATAAAAATATGACAATATAACATCACAATCAAATTTACATCTTTGTTTTCAATTTAGAAGAAAAAAAAAAACAATGGGGAAAATCCTTAGCGTTTAGCCTTGTGATTAGTCTCAAATTTAATTTATGATGGTCTTAAAAGTCGTATATTTGACTTGATGAAACCTGTGGAAACCCTGTGTATACTCAGAGGACGTAATGACATCTAAGGTGGCTGCAAAATTAATGTACACCATTGGATATGGTCAATCAACTTATTTGCCTTATCTAAATAATCTACACTTTTTATTCTAATTATTAATTTTTCTGTCATTCATTTCTCGCTTGCTGTATATATTATTAATTTGATGATGTTAATATATTGCATATTTTATTTATATATAAAATGCTTTGGAAATACTGTATAAAATGTCGAGCCGATAAAGCAACCTGAACTTTAACCTATTGAAAAGAAACAATGTATAACAGTGTCATAATCAATAAAAATATTATTAAAAATGACATTATTTTTCGTTTGTCACATGTAGTTAACCATTTATTTGCCGTGGGTAAAGGATGTGTTTCAATCCAAGTATATTTCAAACCTGTGGGAAGCAGAGTGCTCTCTATCCACTACACTTTCTCAGCTTCTCAGCACAATCTTGATTATGCAGTACTTTCTTTATACTCAAATGTAGAAGTGGCTGACATGAAAATACCACTTGCCATTTTTTATTTGCCTTACCCCCCCCCCCCCCCCCCCCCCCCCCCCCCCCCCCCGCCCTAACAACAAACAAACCACACAAAACCAACAACAACACACAAAAACAAAAAAAAACA
>CAIGQQ010035826.1:4630683-4700949 GCA_903798035.1 Danio albolineatus | reverse complement strand
CCCAAAAAAAAAAAAAAAAAAAAAAAAAAACACATATTTGCAACATCTACGTTTTAGTGACCTCTAGTGTCTGTTCTTACCTAAAGTCTGATTTCTTCAGGAATTGGGCACTAACAGAGATGTCCCAGCATGAGTTGTAAAGATTACTTGAACCATTTCCTCCTTTATGCTTAACAGATATCCAGGAATTTTACGAAGTGACCTTATTAGATACTGAGAGATGTGGGGAATCGGTGAAAGTGCCCGATGCATTGCCTCCAGTCAACCTGTGGGACTTCTCCAGCATCCAAAGCACAACGGTGACTTCAGACACCCTGCCCAGCCTTAGCACCAGCATAGAGGTAAGAGTCCCCCAATGTGTGGTCTTCTCAATCAGAAATAGACATCATCGATATCTGAAAAAAAGGATGCTGTTTTAAACTTTGTATGTCATTCAGTGTCTACAAACATGCTTTCATCATCTCATAGGCTACGACGAGTTTGGCTTGGATGTTTCTTTTGTATTCAACTCATGCTATAATATGACTGTTACAACCAAACTTGACCTGTGGTGGATTGAATATACAGATAAAGCTAAGCCTCCTGGGGATGTTTTACTCTTCAGCTACATTTGTAACTGTTCTGAATGAGAGAGGAAGTATATCTACTCCATACCGAGCGTGTGTGTGTTTTCTGTCACACCCTGTGAGTAATTGTAACCCAACACAATCATAAAACAGTGAGGAAATTTCATTCATTCATTTATTTTTCTTTGGCTTAGTCCTTAATTTGTCAGGGGTCACCAAAGCGGAATGAACCGCTAACTATTTCGACATATGTATGCAGCGGATGTCTTTCCAGCCGCAACCCAGTAATGGGAAACACCCATACACTTTCGCATTCACACACTCATACACTACGTCCAATTTAATTTATTCAGTTAAGCCCTGGCAATAACATTCTTAGTAGCTGGTTAAGGTTAGGGCTGCTAATAGGCCACTACTTTTTATTAATTACGGTGAACATTATTGTTGTTTTTAAAGGGATAATTTACACAAGATTAAAAATGACCTCATCATTTATTCTCCTTCATGTGGTTCATTAGTTTCTTTGTTCCATTGAACACAAAAGAAGATATTTTGAAAAATATATCTGGCACCCATTGACTTCTATAGTACATTTTTTCCCCTACTATGAAAGTCGATGGGTGCCAGCAACCCGCATTGTTCAAAATATCTTCTTTTGTGTTCAACAGCGGATAGAAACTCAAATAGGTTTTGAACAAGCGAGAAGTTCAATAAATTATGGGAAAATGTTCGTTTCGGGGTGAAATATCACTGAAATATCACACAAACAAGACAGTTTTTTATAATATAATATGATATAATATGATATGATGTAATGTAATGTAATATAATACACTCTTTCAAAGAACAATTAATATTTTATCTGTTAGAAGAATATTAAACTGTTAAAATCTGAGCATGATATATAGTATATTCCACACATATTAATAATAATGAATCATAACAGAAGAGTACAAGGTAACAAAAACAAGGTGGCATGTTTGTCAAAATCTCACACAGATGGTCACATCTGCAACCAGATCCATTTTTTTTTCCAATTATTTTTTTAATATATATTTTTTTATAGCCCAGATGTAAAAATACTACAGTAATGTATAGTAAATAGTAGTGTTTTTGCAGTGGTTTTGAACCATACTGTAGTAAAATGTATTCTATATATGAACAACACTTTAATGATTGCTACAGCATACTGTAGGTTAGCATTCGTAAACTGATAAACTAATTAATACTGTAGTATACTTTAGCTTTCACTGCAGTAAACTGTAGCATAATATACCTTGTAGTAGAAAATGTAGTACAGTGTTGGACAATTTGCTTATATTACTGTTGTTGCTCTTTTACCACAGCAGCTATAGAATTACTGCAACTGATTAATTCAAGTGCTTTACTTTTCAAAACCACCACAGTATATTCTAAAAGCTACTGTACAGCTTTATCATGTAGAACATGAACATGTTTACCTTCTAGGGCAGGATCTTTTTGTGTGTTTAATGGCGCATATCTTTGGCTCAGTGATGGAGCTACACAGGCGCTAGGGGTGGCTATAGTCCCATAGAGTGACCAGATGTCCCGTTTTCTCAGGACATTCCTGTATATCAGCTCTATTTTTAGTGTACCACAAGAATAGCCTAATTAAAGGTAACCAAGCTTGTCCTAGAAAATGATCATTCAGTCACAATTCATTATCGATTATCTTAAAGGGTTGGTCCACTATGATATTATATTTTAGTCTTTCGTTGACGTATAATGCAGCTGTGTGAACATAAACAACATCAGACATTGGCTTTTACAGAGTTAGCTTAGCAAACGAAGTTTGGGGACTACAAAAAAATACATCCGGGCTAGTGAGATCACAGGGGCTTCCAGTTACACACATTAACCATGCGCACACACCCTGTGCAGTGAAGGGGTGTAGCCAGAGGCGCTGAAATGTTACAACAGAGAAACCTAAAATGCCATGCAAACGCTGCTAGTTCCACAGAACTTCTTAGTTTACAGCTTACAGTTTAATTGAATTATGTTCCAGAGAATTATAAAATTATATATAGCAAGCATTTGACAAAGGACAGCTTCCAGAATCTCTCCCAGTTCAGTGCTGGATTCGGCTAAAAACTCCTCAAATTGAGTGTTCCTGAAGTATGAGTTAAGTGAAGCATGATTGCACATTGCTTTGGATCTTATAAACACAACCAAGCCTTAAAATTATATTCTAGACCCCTTTAAGTAAATGTTTTATTTATAAAACGCTCATTATCTCTCAGTACGCGACCTCGTTATTTCTTATTCTGTTTTATTAACATAATTTATAATCTTTCACGCAATGTCAATTTTGTTTTGATCTGAGACAGCAATACTTTTGGAGGGGATCTTGATGCCTTAGTTGGGTGAAAAAAAAGCAGTATTTTGAATTTGGACTGCAATACCTAGTTTACCATTAGGTGTCAATCCTACATACTCAATCTTTAATCAGATTGCAAATTAATTGCTTGACAACCTTATATATATATATATAAAACTTTTTTGTACGTTTGAATAATATATTTTAGATTTTATTTTTCACCGGATTCCTAAAATATAATTTCAGACTCAATAGTTTTGTGTGTTTGCAATGAAAATAAATGCAAAATGAAGGATTTTTTTATGCTCCATGGCTTTAACTGTAGTCTTTCTGCATGCTGTGTGTGCACTTGAATACTTCAGTAGCAGATGTTCTCTCTCTCTCTCTGGCACAGAGAAACAGAACTCATGCAGAATATCCTGAAAGCAGTGTTCGATCCCTAAATGACCTCGTAAAAGCACAACACGATATATAAGTGTGATATAATTTTAGTTATTAGAAAATTAGCTGAACACGTAGTGAAAGTACGTTTTATTTTGAGAGTAGGAATATACAGTTGACGTCAGAATTATTAGCCCCCCCCCCCCCCCCCCCCTTGTTTTTGTTTTTTAAATATTTCCCAAATGATGTTTAACAGAGCAAGGACATTTTCTCAGTATGTCTGATAATATTTTTTCTTCTGGAGAAAGTCTTATTTGTTTTATTCCAGCTAGAATAAAAGTAGTTTTCAATTTTATAAAGACCATTTTATGGTCAAAATTGTTAGCCCTATTAAGCAATTTTTTTTCAATAGTCTACAGAACAAACCATCGTTATAAAATAACTTTCCTAATTACCCTAACCTGCCTAGTTAACTTAATTAACCTAGTTAAGCCTTTAAAAGTCACTTTAAGCTGTATAGAAGTGTCTAGAAAAATATCTAGTAAAATGTTATTTACTGTCATCATGGCAAAGATAAAAACTATCAGTTATTAGAGATGAGTTATTAAAACTTATGTTTAGAAATGTGTTGAAAATAAACTTCTCTCCGTTAAACAAAAATTGGGGGAAAAAATAAACAGGGGGGCTAATAATTTTGACTTCAACTGTACATGCATAAAGAACTGATAATTTCTCTCCACAATTTTTGAAAAAAGTTGATAAGCTGTGTGAGAGGAGAGCACATTAAATGTAAATTTAATATGTAATTTAATTGCATGTTTTAAGAAAATATACATAAAAATATCTATTTAGCAAGACTTATGCAGTGTTTACACCAGACGCGGCAAGGGCAAAAAAATTAGTGCGTAAATAGTTGTGTGAACATTTTAAGTTTACTCGCTTCATTCGCGCGTCAAATTCACTTCACAACAGACGCAGATTCACGTGATGGTCAGGGCTTCTGTCTGCCCAGTGACATTAAGCTTCATTGCTAAATGGCTAACATGGATTTTATAGAGAGAATAACTGTGTTTATGTGCTTTATGAAGGCTGAAAAACAGCGTCGAATCGTTTGGCGATCTGTTGTCGGTGTCGGCAGGAGGATTTTCCTCCGGGACACCAACAACAGGGGCTACGTCATAGGAGCTCCTACGCAGCCACAAGAGCAAGCTCCTGATTGGTTAACGTGGCGCGAATGTCCGCTGAAGTTCAGATTTTCGAACTCGGGCGTTTCGCGCGAAACACTCAATTCACGTGCCAATCGTGCAAAACGCTTAACTCGCACTGCTTCATTCGTGCAAATCGCGTCATTCACGCTGCCTCATTCGCACGTATCGTGCCGCAGGATGTCTATTCGTGCCTTTACATTGACTTAACATGTAAATCACTCACACTCGACACTTCTACCGTGTCTGGTGTGTACGCAGCATTAGGATTGGAGGACTTTATATCAAAATGTTCTAATCGCCTATTTAAAACAGAATGCTGGGCAATGTAATAACAGAATTCTCTTATTATGTATATTCATTGTAGTCCTTTAATAATAAACAAAGAAAAAACTGTTAAATCCATATTTTGATTTTTTTCTTTGAAAGAAAACACATATGTGTAACCCACCCGTCCTATTGCACCCAACCCGGTCTGAGCTGGGATCGAACCAGCAATTCTTTGCATGGAAGACTGTCGCTCTAACAAGGAGGCTAAAGACCATGGTCTCTAGCGTCAGTCGCTAGAGTACCTTTTGAGGTGATGCCTTACTCAGGATAGCAGCGACTTTGTAGCTTCCTGTGGCTGACGACCTGCTTCAAACACAGGTCTGTATAGGTATATAGAACACAAAAACAACCAGCCTCTGAGCGAGCTGAATAAGGGTCACGTGAGCTCTACTGGTGCTCCTATTGGCTGTCGTTCATTTGCATAACGTTGAATGATTCTCAACTTTCACAGATCATGTTTTCAGGGGGGCCCATGTCTTAATTTGGGGAGCTGAGCTATAATCCCAATGTGATATCCTGCAATATAACTATTGTGGATGTGTACTTTGCAATGTCAATGATGAATTACAATACTGCGTAACCCTATCTTATACCAATATCCGTTGTTACAGTTGTGACAAATCCAGAATCCAGTTTGACATGGTTTGTTTATTCAAGTTTACACAACATGTTTCGACATGTGACACAGTAATGCACAAACTAAGTGGATCATGAGGAAATAAAAGTGCCTTTTGTTCACAGATTCCTGAGAAATGAATGCTTTTAATAGCAATCGTGACGTTGCTAAGTGTTTTGTACGAACACTACAGTAACTGAAGTGTTTCAAACCATGACATTAGTCAGACAGTTGACCTTGAGTGAACTTGATGTAGTGTGTGTGTTTAGTTGTACCATAGCTTGACCATCTATTTTTGAATGAACGCCACATTGCAACACCACCTGCCAGTGTGAAGACATATTCAACATGAATGTTTCCTAAAGAACACGTTATTGTGTCGGTATATTCATAACCGCGTTCGTGTTTTACCGTCATGCTTTAAAAAAAAATGCAAAAAAACCCCCCGCTAAATTTCGCGATCTATAATCCCTAATAATAACTCCTGTACAGCAGTCCCACAACATTCTGACACACGATGACACTCGAATACCCTGTCAGTAATGTCTAGTGACTGAGAATGAGCTTTTTACAGTGTCTGCTGCAATGTTAATGTTGTTTTCGTGTGTTTACATAGATAAATATGGCCACTATGTAATTACACAGTATAGTTACGATCTGATTGCCACATTAGATCATTATGATAACATAATATACGCCTTCAGTGATTTCCCGAAGATAAACACCAAAAAATAACACAACTGGAATAACTCCAGCAGTCGTGATCGTCTGATCTCATATGAAGCAAGAGATTGCGATGACATATGATGACGTGTGCAGGTAGGGGTACAAAAATAGAATTGGGATTGGGCCTAAATAACATAACTTAGATTTGCAAAAATGCAGACAGCGCCCTCTAGTGGATTTGTCACTTCAGATGCCTCAAAACGCAGTGTGTAATAAAATGTACACAGAGAAATGTATTTTGTTTCACTATATATATATATATATATATATATATATATATATATATAGAATTGATAATTTATTATTTATATATTTTTGGGTAAATTAGACAATAAGCTTCTCTAATATGGAGCCATTCATTCATTCATTTTCTTTTCGGCTTAGTCCCTTTATTAATCCGGGGTCTTAAAACTTAAAACTTAAAACTTAAAACTTATCCAGCATTTGTTTTACGCAGCGGATGCCCTTCCAGCCACAACCCATCTCTGGGAAACACATTCATACATTCTCATTCACACACATACACTATGGACAATTTAGCTTACCCAATTCACCTGTACTGCATGTCTTTGGACTGTGGGGGAAACCGGAGCACCCGGAGGAAACCCACGCAACCACGGGGAGAACATGCAAACTCCACACAGAAATGCCAACTGGCCTAGCAGGGGATCGAACCAGCGACCTTCTTGCTGTGAGGCGAACGTGCTACTCACTACGCCACCGTGGCGCCCAATATGGAGCCAGATGAGTCTCAAAAATAATACATTTACAAAATAAAATTCATACACTTCACATTTACAAAATTTTAATCGTAAATTCAACACACAATTCATAAATACACAATGGTGACGCAATGATTAACCAATTTAACTATTAACCATGCTTTAATTCGCAAAAGTTAATTAATCGTAAAGGCTTCTCAACACAGCGTTTCTGCACAGAACAAAACCGCAGCAACTAAACAAAGTTATGCCAACTGTGCACTAGTTTAAAACGCAGAGCTTGTACACTGAGGCTATTACGCACTCTAGATCAACTGAGGCTTGGTGAAATTCGTTTGGCGAAATATGTATGATTTTTGCTTGTGAATTCACAAATTGTGTTTTCACTTTATAAATTTGATCCGTGTATTTATTGTCTGGAATTTACTAATATGATTTTGTATATGTGAATTGTGCTGTGCATGTATGAGTTTTATTTTTGCAAAAGTATTATTTTTGAGACTGATTTGGCTCCATATCTCTAACACTGTACCGACACAGGAGTTTTGCAAAACATGCAAAATGGATATTTCAGAAACGGTTTCCTCACTATTCTTCGCTTCTGAATGGCTCTGGTATTTTACATTTTTGTCTGTCTTGTCGTGTTTAATGCGGACATCTAAATAGCTTGTCGCGTCATGTGTTGTTAGGACACGATGCAAACTTCTACCACTTAATATTACAAAAACCAGACTTCTCTTCCAGTGATCTGTCGATTAATGCATCTAATTCTCATTCGTCATCAACTCTGAATGACAGTGCTTTTTAATATTTTGTTATATACAAACAAAATATTAGTCGTCTCTTTTCAAGCTTTGAACTTCATACTAGAGGAATGTAGGTGATTGTAAATAAACGTACCTGACTCACACCTCTGCTGTGTATTTCAATGTCCTTTCTCTTTTCCCTCTTGTTGCTTCCTGTGTTAATAAAACGGCCTCATCCAGGACTCTCCCCTCCTAAATGAAATCCTTCATGTGCTTGCTAAAGCGAAATCTTCCTCCAGTGATCTGGACCAAGTAAGTATGATCCGGCACGCATCTTGGTGGGTTTGGGCATCCCCCATGGCCGCATGTCTGGGCCGCTCATTTTCTTCTGCCTTGTTCTCCAAACCTCATCGGTAGGGGTTTGCTCCAAGAATAGAGGGACTCATGTGTCATTGCGCTACATTCATTTAAGCTCTCCTGTCGGGGCTGCTGTGGACGCGGGTCACAGTGGGATGCTAAGTTTCGGTGGCCAATCTGTTTGTGGCATTTTCACAATTGTTTAATTAACGTTTGCATTACATTTGTACGTCTGAAATTTAATTCCTAATAAAATTATTTAACTCTAAATGTGATCAGCTTTGTAGAAAATACCTATTTAGTTGTTGAAATTAAATGTAAGAAAACCATTAAGCATTTATTTATGCATATAATTGTGAAAATGTCTGTGTATTGATATTGAAATATTTTATCTAAATACTGTATTAAGCTTTTATAGTTTTACTTAGCTGTATTTTATCTTATATTGTGCATAGTATGTTAATTTTACCTCATGTCTTTTTTTTATCAAGCTAACTATATATGGACCCCTAGGTGTTCATAATACAACCTTCTCCTTGTTTGTTTTTCTCTTTTGGGAAATCATAAACATGTCTGCTTTACTGTTGGAGAAAGTGGGGATACAAATATATATGATATAGAAATGTGTGTACGCATTTACGTTCATTCATTTAACAGACGCTTGTATCCAAGGTGACTTACAAATGAGGATAGAAAAGCTCTTCAAATCACCGGAGTGCCGTAAGATATAGATGCCATGACAAATCTAAGCTAGTTTAGCTGTTTTTTTTTCATACACACACACACACACACACACACACACGCACACTCACCTGAGTAGAGCACAATCAGAATTACACAATGTTTTTATTCCCAGAAATGTGGAGTGTTTCTTAGAAAGTGTCAGGTGCATACGGAGAGGAAAAGCGTGTATCTCCTTCAGGTGGTGTGTCGATTCCACTCACCCACTGGGACCATGGGTCCAAACATGGCTGATGAGACAGATTATTGCGTGAATTAAAAAAAAGATTTTGAATGTGGCTCTGTTTATGGCACCAGATGGCCTGATCTGAATATTTCAGGAAAAAAAGACCTTCTGAGATTTTCATGCACAACCATCACAAAGGATTACAGAGAATTGTCTGAAGAATTGAGAAAGTATCAAATTATGTGGTAAAAATGCCTTGTTGGTACAGCATATTCCTAAGTTCTGAGGAGAATGGGCAGACAGCATGTCCAGCCTTGAGGCAGATGAGCTACAGCAGCAGAAGTGCAAACCAGTGGCACTCCTGTCAGATATGAAGAGAAATCTCGGACTGTGTTTTGTGAGGCCTCATCAAAATTAGATTGTAGAAGATTTCAGGATGTTTGCTTGGTATGATCTGTAACGGATTCTGTTGAGACGTTTGGATGGCAGGGGCTGAATTTCTAGGCTCAGTGGTTCATGTCTTGTGTGTGGAGGGTATTTTCCTAGCAGTTCTCGGTCCTTCATAGGTGGACTTTGTTATTTCAACCTTCTTAAAAGCTATAAATAATATTTTCTCATTTAAAAAAATATTTAAATTTTAAGTTTATTTTTAATAATTTTAAAAAATTAAATTAAATGTCAAAATCTTGTTAAGTGAAACTGTAAACTGTCTTTTTAAAGTTATTTTTGCTGTTCTTTGCTGTTGCTTTTTGTTATACGTTAACGGTAGATTATAAGGCTATGTATTTTATGCAGACGTATGGTATTTTCAAAATGATATTTAATTGTTACAATAGGGGGTTGTTTTTACAATGTAAACTGAATCAAACCAAAAACCAAAACTTTTGTGAACCGTCCCACTCCAAATGAACACTGATGTTTATGGAAAATTGTTAAAATAACTGTTTAAAAGCAGCTTGGCACTCCAAATTAATGTTGTAACAATTACATTGTGGAGCCAATAGGTGGCCACAACCAACCATCAAAAATGTATGTTGCAGAAAATTCTTCAAAAACGATTGATCTAGTAATAAAAAATTATGTATTTATGAGTCATTTATTGAATCAAATGAGATTTAAAAATATCTTACTGTTTTTGTTTTCATGATTATAATAAATTTTCTATATTTGACATTGTCAGCAACAGTAGCAAGAGCTGAGCCCCCTGAGATGAAAGCCTGGAACTGCCTGTTGGGCTCAGGAGTACTATTTGAGCCATATTATGCCATTTCAAATTTGCACAACGTTCATTACTGTACTTCTCCGTTTGTTTGGTTTTAAAAGCTCTGATTGGATTTCGGTTTCTCTGCTGCTCTGATTGATCATCTGGCTCTATAAATCGTGATTAGACAAAGTATGTGCTAGTAATGAAACACCCATACTGTACTTCTGAAGCTTCTAAAGTATCCTAAACTGTGATAATCAGCCATGATCATTTCATAATGCCACCGCAAGCACTTCAGACTTTACACATATGCAACTTTAGCAAAACATTTCACAGTGGTTTTCTTTTATTAAATATCTTTACTTTCAGTGATGCAATGTTATAACAATAGAGTGGAGGAACTATGACGTCAGGTTGTAGGCCAATCGGCTGCTAGCATAAAACTAGTTCCCTCGGTAAAATCCCCATAGCATTTTCCTATAGGCTTTTCGAAGATTGCGAATAATATGCTCTGTGTTCAAACACTGCTCATTACACTTACACGTTTTGTCCAGCCGGATAATCCTCACGCGAAAATACAACTTTTAGCACTTTTGGGTCGTAAATGCAAATGCAAAAACTGAAAAGCTAACATTAGGCTATAAGCGGACTACAGCCTTCGGGGCGCTCGCCTGTGACGTCAGCACCACCCTGCTACAGACAACTCTTCAAGCTTATTTTTTTAGAAATATGGTCCATGACAAATGTTTAATCTCTCGGTTTATTATATTATATGCCACGCTACATATTATAAACAAATAAATACGCAAAAACACATAGACACACGAGCCTTTTGGACAGTTTTTACGTGGGAAATAATTTTTTTTTTGCTTTACGGTTGTTTTAAAAGGTTTAAAACTGTGTGTATAAATGTGCCTACATAGTATCATCATAAGACATTAAAATAAGTGTATCGCTCGCGTGCATACAGCCCTCTTACTTTATTAATACACGACAGAAGTGAGGCGTGAGGGACAGGTCTATCAAATACCTGCAAGTTCCATCATGGACGCAGAACAACAGTCAATATTCTTTTTTTTTTTTGTCACGAAGTACAGCGAAAAGCAGCCCATACAGTCACACATGCTCTACATGTGGAGGAGGAGTGTATGACAGAGTTAAATGTGTTCAAATGAAAAAAAAAAAGGTCGACAAATCCTTTGTTCACGTTAAATAACAGTTCACATGTATGTATTTTTACACATTTATTCACACGTTTGCATTACTGAGAGCCGGAAAGAGACAGACTGCACTGATAAGCAGTAAGTTATCTTTATAAGATCGTTTAATTAAAATAAATAAGCAACACATTAATCTGTTCTGATAGTCTTTACAGGTGAAGGTATAATCTACACACAATATGAATTCCCAATTAGAAAAATGCTACAAACTATTAAATACTATTCATTAAAATACTTAAATAACAGTCAAATCCAAATGGCCAACGCAGGCGGGCTGCGTTCCAGACCAGTGCTGCTCGATGACGTATAATGTCTCAGACACCGCCTGTAGTCCTGTTTAGCAACTTGATAGCAACCGTCTTTTAAAAGAAGCATAACCGAATTAAAAAATCAAGAGTGTGGTGTAACTGATGTGTTTTATGTCGTAGAATAAAACATGAAAGTATATTGAGTTTGTGTTTGCCACGAACCTTATTTAAGCGATTTAACTGAAATCCCATTCAAAAAACCCATTGACTTTGGGACGAGGGAACCGGAACTGCTAAAATGCTAACTCTCTTCCGGGTTTTTGCATACAAATTGACGTCATAGTTCCTCCACTCTATACAACAACAACACACGGAAGCCTCTGCACCTTTTCTTTGTGTATGCCTTTTGGCTTCTTTATATTATATAATATTTAACCTAAGCAGATCATAATGGCAGAGGCACTGAACAAAAATACTTTGGATGCTAAAACAAATCTCCAAAAAATGTTAAGACTTTGAAGTGCTTTGTGTTTCCCCTAGCTAAGTTCTGACTTGAATATGAGCACACCACCATTAGCACTATTTTATTGGAAACCGTACAGTAGATGTTTATAACATGGTGTTAATTTTGATCCCTTTGATCCAAACCCCTTTTTGCAACTTCAGCATGCACTAGTACAGAAGCTTCTTCCTTTGAAGGGAAGGGCTAATCACTGGGCACATCAAATATTTATTCTTACGCCGCCTTTCAGGGCAGTCTACAGTATGAGCTATATAAAGGCTGCTTTTACACCGTCTCTGCAGTGTTAAAATGTGCGCGAGGAGACTGATGGCGGGGCTGCATCAGCTGGGAACAGGCTTGAAATCTGCCACAACACTTTCTCTGTGGGGTGTCTGGATTTCTCTCTCACTTTCAAAGCCGTCAGTCTTTTTACAGGATGTGGCGAACTCAGTTGTCAGTGAATTAATATTGTAGGAAACTTTTTAAATGTTCCAAACACGGTATTTTGGTTTGTCGACAATTATTTGCTAGTTCAAGTAAATTGATGAAGTTTTGAGTATTTTCGCATATAATTGCATTCGTTCTGGTTAGGCATGGGATGACAGTGCTTCCCACAGGTTTGAAGTAAAGTTTTCTTTACCCTCAAGCCGCCTTTCCACTGCACACGACATATAGACACTTATACGGCACCCAACCCCACCCCTAAACCCAACCGTCATTGAGTGATGAGCAAATCATACTAAATTGTACAAATTAGATCTTACAAATTCATACGAATTACTCACTAAATCAAAAGTTACGAATTGCCGTGAGATAGCGTTTGGGAAATTATGCACTGTTTTTCTTATAGTGGCTATTAAAGTCAGGCAAGACTTTATATACAAGCTAAAACCATTTTACTATAGTTTTAATTTAACATTTAGAAAATACATTTTACAGTTCTGTCATGATGCAGTCTAATAAAACGTGATAAATATTAAAAAGTCTTTTTTAATTTTCATTTTCTGTAAAACCTTCCTGGAAATCGAGGGTGTGTGGCATCACAATGCATGGTCTGTGTCACTAATTAAAATTGATCATTTATTTGGATTTGAGCATTCTTAAAAAACATTTGTACTGCTTGTTCAAACTGCTTATTTAAAATAAGCTGAATCAACACAATTCTTGAGTTTTTTTTAGGGTCAACTTAATTGTTTTTTTTTTGTTCAATCTACTTAAATTTGCAAAAACAATTAAGTAAACTCGGTTAACTGTTTGTGTTGGGACAACATGAAGGAATTGTGTCGAACCCAGCATTTTTATAGTGTTCTTTGAAATATCCGCCATAAATAATGCAGGTAGCCTACATAAGTCAGCAAAATACATTAAACTGGTCAAGTGATTTAGTAATGGAAAAAGTCTTACATAATAACTAATGTGGTCTTTAACAATGTATTCAAAATAGTTCTGAATCGCCTGACATGCAAACACCTAATGTAATTTGATTATTGTGCTACGTTTTATGATGCTGATACTGTCACTGCTGCTATTATCTCTGTTAGACATGACGAAATCCCGCCACTGCGTCGTAAATAAGACTCACACTTCAGTAATACCCAAGTCCCTTCAGTCCTGGTTTACTTTAGTCGCGTAATCCATGAATACAACACAAGCAGAGACAAAGTTTCCGTTGTTTAACGGGCTTGACGGTCGCAGTGAAGTGAAGGCATTTCATCCGTGAACGCGTGAAGAAGAAGCGCGAACACATCACACTGAGGAAACATCTCTCTCTCTCTCTCTCTCTCTCTCTCTCTCTCTCTCTCTCTCTCTCTCTCTCTCTCTCTCTCTCTCTCTCTCTCTCTCTCTCTCTCTCTCTCTCTCTCTCTCTATCTCTCTCTCTCTTTCTCTCTCTTTCTCTCTCTCTCTCTTTCACACACACATACGCACACACACTTTCTCTCTCGCGAACTTCACCGACAGTTAACATGGGCAGCAAATGCAAGCACGTGGACTGCTATTATTTTGCTGTCTGCTCTTGAGGAGTAGCGGTTATATTCGGCTTCAGCGTGATTCTCGTTAAAGTCGAGAGATTTGCGCAATGAGATGCTGAAAAGCTCGAGGTCTCGGTCCGCTTCCAGAGGATGGACTGCATTTGTATTGTTACCACCAAGGTAAGCGCACTGAGCAGCGAACACCCAATGCTCTGTTTATTAATATTTCGATTTATTGTTGAGCACAAAGACTAATGTTATTGAAGTATTCAGGGTATATATACGCATTCTAATATTTTATCTCACTTCGTCTTGTTTGGATACCCCAGATATTTTGAACTTGAAGCACTGTTTAAAGCTCCTTATTGAAAAAAGTGAATATATATGTACATGTAATAAGTTGAGAAGAGAATGACATGTGCAGTGATGTAGTATTGATATTGATACTGTAAATTGAATTGTTGTTGTTGCGTATACTACTACTAATATATTAATAATAGTTTTTATTATTATTGTGCCCTAAATGTTAGACTAACTAGAACATTGTTTTTATTAATTGCCACAAAAATTCTGATACAATCATTTACATGTGTATGTATTATTTCTTTAATACAGTTTTTAACATAATATGCTGTTTATACGGGGTGAAGGTGAAACGAAATTCAGGGGAAAATGGGAAAAATCCAAATATAAAAGACTAACTAGGACTTCTAATAACACTAACAACATTGTTGCTGGTTTAATTGCTTCTGTAAAACCAACTGGTAGATTTTATGTTTGTTTTTATCAGCAATTTAAGTATTCAGGGAAAAAAAACCATATAAAATGATAGTATTAGTAGTGAATTATTAGTGAACATTGTAATATTTGCCATTTAATGAGAAGCATATTGCCTGTGCACATTCAGTCATTACCCTGTTTTACCATTTTTTACTGTTTTTTTTAACCACTTGTATAGTTCCCCGGCTTCATCTTTGTTAATTTCTTAAGTGAGAGACCATGTGCAGTTTTTTGTAATTACATCTGAATAAATGTAGCATCTTAATTTTTTTTATTGAGTTTCATTTTTTTATTGTAGTATCTTCATTGTTTTAATTGAGTTTAAATTTTTTTGATTGTAGTATCTTTATTTTTTGAAGAGCTGTGTCTTTGTATTCCCTTGTAAAACCAGATACAATACCACCCGCTTAAGGCGTCTGCTGTCCAAATTACTTATCATATTAGCAATGGTGTGATGCCATAACACTTCTATATATAAATACGCAGTTTCTTTGTCTCTCCGTGGTGTCTTACGTGTCCATAGATTATTTTCTTCCTTTCAGTAATCAGTACACATGATTTATTGGATTTACACAATTTGTTTAAGGTAAAGTGGTTGCAAACAGTTTATATGGACTGAATTTAAACAAACGAATTTAATAATGTTCCACTGTTAAAATTGAGCCCATATAAATTGTTTGCAACCACTTGTCTTAAATGTAGGAAATCCATTGATTTTTTTTCAGTGTATTTTATGCTATTATATTATATTTTATGTTTGTTCAGAAATGATTGAACTTTCAATGCTGAATGGCTTATTTTTGTGCTGATTTAAATGAATCAGCACAATCTGCTCTGTTTCAGTGCTGTTTACTGTATATCATTGCCTTGCTGTCAGGAATACTGTTGTATACTCTAGTATACTGTATTCTCTCAACGGTGGGCTCTTTAACAGTAAACTATCAACAGTATATGGAAATCATGCATTTTGAATGCTTGTCATCCTGTAGGATTTGAAGGCTAAACTGATTTAAGCAAGACAGAACAGATATATTTGAATGCTGCAGTGTGTGCCACGATAATGTGTCTTGGTTATACTTGGGGAAACAAAACAGTAGAGGCCAGAAACGTGTCTATATACATGTACTTTATTTTTCATCCATTTGATAATAATATTATTTTATTTTATTTTCCATTATTAAGGTGTAAACGCATTTTAAAGGTAAATCGACTACTGTTGCTAAAGTAGAGTATATGGAGCATGGCGGAATTCACTTTTAAACTGCTCAACTCTTGGTTAGTGTGGGGAAAATGTTGCCTTAGTGTTACATTTTTAATATTGCTGTTAAAATGACTGTATTTCGTCTGTCTAATGCATTGTAAGAAAAACGGTAAATGTGACCCGTACCTTTACAGTTTCTGATACTGGCTTAATGAGTGCCCCAATTCATTTTATTTCCTTTATGTTTTATCAGATTTTTTTTTTAAAACAAGGTCTCACTAATATATTTATTATTAAAGTGCTTCTATGGTGCTAAAACAACTTTAGAAAGCTGATTGGAGGGAAATGTGTGGAATATGCCTACACTGCCATAGTAGAGCGGTAGAATCTAGAGCTGAACAATATATCATTTGAGCATCAATATCACAATGTGTGTATCCGCAATAGTCACATCGCAGGATTATATGATTTATTAAAGAGTAATTGATAAAGAAATGATTATTTTTTCATTATTTATACAATGATGACCATGTTATTTAGCGTTTGATTGCTCAATTTCTGTAATTGAATACTGTTCGACTTCCTAGAAAACTATCTATTTATTTTTGCTTGTAATTGCACTGCATAGAAAAAGACTTTATCATCCCAGTCGATCTAAATAATTGAATCATTCCAAGTAGAGCTATTCATATCATCTGCTGAAATTATATTCATATCGCAATATATATATATTGAATATTGAAATGTCAGATTTTTGCAGTATCATGCATCCCTAGTATAAACGCATCAAGTCCTTTAAAAAAAAAAATTCTAACATTAAATCAGGATCTAAATCCTAATTTTAAGGCCATCTGCGTTTTGACACAGTCGCAGTTTGGTTTTCCCCACCCACCGATATTGATTGACTGGTGAATATTATTATGTCCCAGTATTAATGCGTATTATCATGTCCAAAAAAACAGATTCCAAGGAAACTGGAATTAAAAGATCTGTTCCGACTCTGTATGATCCAGCTGCCCCTCTAGAAGTAGTAAGTGGTTCACTTAAAGAAAAGACTGTAAAATCACTATGTAATTCATAACAGCTGGAATCACCACAGCTGTGTAGTGTCAGCTATAAACTAGGGATGCACTGATTTGGATTTTTGTGTCCGGTAACAGATAACTCTTTAGATTCGGAGGCAGACAACCGATATATTAGCCGATAAATAGAAATATATCAAAATGTTATTTTTCTACAGAGAGCAACTGAATTTATTTTAAAAACTTCATAAAAGTTTGAACTGATCTTAAAATAGCCTAATCAAAGATAAAAAAGCAATGATTTTAAAAATCGCAAGGTGAATATAGAGACCTATATTCATGATTTCACATAAATCAGCACGCCAAAAATAAATAATTTCCTTTTATCGCATAGCAAATTAACATGTAACTTGATCATTGCATAAAAATTGTAGGTTAAATGATAAAACGGATTTAATTAACAAACAAGTTAATCGAGAAGCTCAAATGTTCTCAAATAAAACATGTTACAGTAATTTACAATTGTTAGTTATTTAACACTTTTATTACTGCACTCCTGCAATATTCTCTCATGCTTACACAAAAAAGGTATTTATCTTAAATTTATATTAATGGCCTGTTTTCACTGTTTCATTTATTAATATCGGACCGATTACAATAACATTAAAAATAGCATTTATTGGCCGATATCGATATGGCCGCTGATATATCGTGCATCCCTACTATAAACAAGGATGCTTCAAGCCCAAAATAGGAGTCCTGGTTTGTGGCCGTTCAATAATGTTTGGAAAAATTTTCTCTGTCCCAAAAAATTAATTTTGCAGCATGGTGATTTTGGTATTTTGAGTTGAAACTTCACAAGCTCCTTCTGGATATGCAAAAGACTTATTTTAAACCTTGTAAAAAGGGGTGAAAATGGAGCTGGACTTTCTTTTTTTTAGCAGTTCTTGTCAATTTTGTCTCAACCCGTACCCTCAAAACTCATTCATTCATTTTCCTCTGGCTTAGTCTCTATTTCAGAGGTTGCCACAGTGGAATAAACCACCAACTATTCCAGCATACAGTATGTTTTACACAGCAGATGCCCTTTCAGTCACAACTCACTATTGGGAAACACTGGTACACACTCATTCACACACACTCATACGCCATGACCAATTGAGTTTCTTCGATTCACCTATAGCGTTTAGTATAGTCTTTGGATTGTGGGGGAAACCGGAGCGCTGGAGAAAACCTAAATGTGAACGCTGGAAGAACATGCAAACTTCACACAGAAATGCCAACTGGCCCAGCCAGAACCTAAACCAGCGACCTTCTTGCTGTGAGGCGACAGTGCTAACCACTGAGCCACCATGCCACCTGCCCCTCAAAACTCAGTACATTTAATTTCCGAACTGTTTACGGTGAAATTATTCTTAGCTAAGCATATACACGCACATTTATGATCCCTAAATATAGAACACACAAATGACATTTCGAAGTAAACCATGAATAAACCATGAGCTTCTGTTGTCAGAAATGTTGCAGATGAGGCCATTTCTGTTCCAGTGGTCCCTGTGTGGGGAATTGTCAAGGAGTTCTCGCTTTCCGTCCCTCCTCTTTTTCCCCTAACCCCTGACACCCCGCTCTTCACTCAGAGAGCCTGCTTTGAGGCATCGCAGAAGATGTGGAGCCACTGCATGTTTTCTGCATGCATGACCGCTCATGTCTCCTCTGGTCTGTGCCAGCCTCAGGGCATGCCGGGCTTAGAGTTAAAAGCACATAGATCTCCATGTGGGTTTTACATCGTCTTCAGCTACATTTAAAGTCTAGTACAGGCTTAATAGATTCAGAAGTGCCAAAGAGCTCGGCAACAAAAGCTACACTGTAAAAAGAAATCTGTAAAGTTTATGGTAGGGCTGCACAATATATCTTTTCAGTATCGTTATCACAATTAGTGTACGATACTGAAATTGGTACCAACCACTGATTTGCCATTATGTTCACGTGCTTAACAGACATGACTGTAATTTATATTTCTGCAAAATACAGTCATTTCTGTTTTTGCATGTGAACGTAATGGCAAATCAGTTGCGTTTAAGAACACGCTCAACAGCGCTTAAATCATGGATGTCCAAGCTCGGTCCTGGAGGCTCGAGGTGCATCCCAAAGCGCATACGTATGCACTATTCTACGCCATTTTGTAGTATAAATAGTGTAAGTAGTGCGTTCACACTGAAAACTCTTAAAATAATAATAAGTGCACTTCAATTACCCGGATGATGCGCTCATTCCACCGATAAAATTAAGTGTGTAATGTTGGACACTTCACGCACTCAACGACTGCAGCTTTGCGCACGTAACTGAAGGGGCGGAGCTATCAGGCGCACATGTTGGATAACTTTATTTATTTTGGACTGTGAAAGCAAAATTCTCCTACAAGAGTGATTATAGCGCCTCCCGATGGTGGATGCGGTTACACTCATGCCAGGTATTATTTGGTATTTTGGTCATTTATTTCACTAATTTGGCGACCGTCAAACCTCATCAGGGAAACGGTTTGAACTTCCGCTTAGTAAAAAAGGCATTAGTGTTCCATTTGGGACAACACTACATACATATACTATACTGTTGAGTGTGTAAGTGCATAAGCACATAGTGTATAGTGTGTCATTTGGGACGCAGCTTCGGTGTCCTGCAAAGTTATGTTCCAACCCTAATCAGGCACAGCTGGGCTAGCTAATCAAGCTCTTACTACGCTTTCTATAAACATCTTCGCAGGTTTGTTGAAGCTAGGCATGGGCCGATATAAGATTCTGACAGTATGATAACCTTGGATAAAAATATCAGGGTATTGTGATTACTGCGCTAAAATATATATTTTTAAATGTCTGGCTAAAAAACCACAACTTTTTTTCCCTTTGAACACAATGTATTTTATTTTTTGAAAGATTTATAATATTTTGGAGCAGTAAACGTCAGGCTAAATAAGAACAAAGAATCAAAGGCCTGTCACAATAATCAATATATCGACTTATTGTACAATACTTGGAGATGAGCTCAATCATTTTGTTATTGCAAGATATATTTACAAATTCACAAATAACGTTAAAGCCATTCAACAATGACATTTACATTTTTTTGTTTTATTAAGACTACTTAATGTTGAAAGGCAGCATTGGTAACTGAAGAATCATGGATGCGTATTTTTGCTGCACATTGATGCTTTTTAACACAATCTGAGCACACATGAGTAGAGCTGCTCTGCTGAGAGAATTCACCTCATTTAGTGAGTTTATACTTTTATATTGCGTGCATCCTTGCTTAAAAGTAAAGGACAGGAGAAAGGGAAGTTTTCCTTAGCCGAGTTTGACAGTTGTGTATCTTGGGAGTCTGAATTGGAGGATTGACTCTTCTCATGTGACCTGAACAGTGCAAACCTCCTCAGAGACTAATTCTATTCTCACCAACAGATTCATTGTGAGAACGATCATGGGATTTGTTGCTCCCTTTCAAACATCCTAGCCATTAGCAATAAACATTGTAGGGATTTTCTCATTGATTTGTATGTACAGTGGATATTTTGCTAGTTTAGGGTTAGCATAAATCGAGGGCCTTGCTTACAGTCAGCTTGCTACAGTTTAAACTCGTTTTGGTGTTACTGTACTGTCAGGTAGGGCTGCACGATATTGGAAAAATCTAACTGTATATATATACATATACATATATATATATATACAGTTGATAGTTAAGATAGATACAGTTGAAGGCAAAATTATTATTCGAAAAATATAAAAAAATATTTTCCCACTTGTGAATTTTTTTTTCTTTTTCAAAAATTTTCCAAATGATAACAAAGCAAGGAATTTTTTCACAGTGTTTCCTATATTTCTATTATATGTTTTTAATGTTTTAAAAATCATTTTAAGGTGCCTAATTACCCTAACTTGCCGAATTAACCTGGTTAAGCCTTTAAATGTCACTTTAAGCTGACAAAATATCTACTGTCATCATGGCAAAGATAAAAGAAATCAGTTGTTAGATATTAGTTGTTAAAACTTTAGAAATGTGTTGATAAAATCTCCTTTCTGTTAAGCAAAAATTAACAAAGCGTTGACAACGAACTGTGGTTGAGTTTGTTGCATATGAAATAAATTTGCTGTAAACATCATTTGGAAAGCAAAGTTATGATCAAGACATGACCACAACAACCATTCACTTTAAAACTAAAGGGTGTGTAAGCTGACCTAACTGTCATAAAGGAAGCACAGTACTAATTTTCCAAGGTTAATAGCAAGGAATTTTTCACAGTATTTCCTATAATACTTTTAGTTGTTTTATTTCTGCTAGAATGAAAGCAGTTTTTATATTTTTATGAAACCATTTTAAGGTCAATATTATTAGCCCACTTAAAGTTGCAGAAGGTGATTGTCCTAAGAAACATTTATTGTTGTGCTGGTTGAAAGTCTCTTCAAATTCCAATATTAATGATTAAAGTAAATGTATTCATAAGTATTTTTTACGTATATTCTGGGTAAGGCATGAGATAAAGTGTTCATCCAAATAAATATTGTCTGGCTGATAATTCCCATAATTCTGATAAGTAGCCCAAACTATGTCAACAAATGTAGATTTGTACTGAGCACATCTGTATACGCAGATCTGCCGATATGCTTTCACGTTAGCCGTGGACACGAGTGACAGCGGTAAAAACAAATGCTGAAAGTTTGTGGTGTTAACATTTTAACTTTTTTCTGCAGCTGTGCAAAATCAAAAACTCCATTATTTTTAGATAAAATAAGTGCATTAATTGGGGTGAAAAACACTTCTACTTCACTATAATTAACATCCCTTAAGTCTATATGTGTGCTCAGTTGGAAGACTTCAACTAAATCATCAAACTTAAAAACAATAAACGCATGATTGCAATAATATTCTTCAGCTCTGTTCTTTTAGGCTGTTTTGTGTATTTTTGGAAGAATAATGCCGTGGCAATCAGTGTAGATTGTTTACTTAATAATCTATTTTCTCTCTAATTGTATGAAATGTTGCTATGCTGGTTATTAAGCACTAGACTAATTAGGCTTGGAGCAAATTCATGGTGTTTATCATAAATTGTAGTGTGTGTGTTTAGAATGAATGAAGTGAGAAGTTTGATCGCTAAAATGACTTATTAAAACCGATTGGAAAAGTGTTCTCTTCCGGAGTAACGAACAATGACCCTGATTCATCTATTTTTAACCCTTGTGTGCTGTTAGGGATGTTTTCATCCATTCTGGGGTGGTTTTTAGGCTTAATTTCACCAACTTTCTCATGAAATCATTTTTGGTGAAAAATGTTATTCCGACATATATTTTGGGAAAATACTTGAAAAGTTTTAACAGTTTAACAATACACTCTGGGCAAGTTGTCTATCCTTTCATTATGTTCGGGGCTGTTTTTGCCCCTTTGACTTACATTATAATGACATTTTTTGATTGCATAACCTTGACATTTATAAAATCATACATTCTGGATTGTTGCTGGATTGTTGCCAGCAAAACAACAGCAAAACCTAATATGACCTTGATCACCTCAGGTACAGGTTATGTGTTTTGTTCCGTGTTAAATGCTAACAAAATGTGAGTTTGACAACCATTTTATGTGACATTTATTGCCATACTACTGAAAGCGGCTGCAGATAGATCTTGAAAATTAAATAACAGTTTGTAAACGATTTGAAAATGAAAGTCAGAATTGTGACCAACAACCAAACGAACATCAGTTGCTCAACCTGTACCTTTAATCAAGTTAAATAGAACAAATATGTATTAGTTAGATTATAACCCTTATCATTTAGTTGAGTGTAAAGTAGCTGGTATTTAAATGATCAACTGGTAAAACAGGGAAAATATGTACTGAACATGTCACCATTTTTCTCAGATAACATATTTCTAAAGGGGCTGTTGACTTAATTTTCACCAGATGTTGGTAACAACTAAAGAAATCCATATATGAAAGAAAACAAATTTTAATAATTAATTTACAAATTAGGTTATGTGTAATAAAATGAAACAGCGCAGGAAAAAATGATTGAACACATGACAAAAGGAAGGTGTAGAAAGGCAGGGAAAGCCCAGACAGCAGCTGAGATCTCCCAGTAGTTATAGCAACCCTCGGCCTTTAATCATTATAAATTAATATCAGCTGCTTCAGTCCAACATTTACATTAGCAGGAGGATGAAGATGAAACCACAGAGGACATTGCAGCAAGACAATGATCCAAAACACAGCCAAGGAATCTCTCAAATGCTTTCAGAGAAAGAAAAATCAAGCTGTAGAATGGCCCAAAGACTTGAATCCAATAGAAAATACCAAATAAAGCTCAGATTTGATAGACGAGACCCACAGACCCATCAAATTTTTTACACTCTGTTGAAGTCTAAAAAACTGACACCTGAGCAATTCATGTGACTTCATTCTCCACATGAGAGGCATCTTTAAGCTGCCAGCACCATAAAAAACAAACAAACAATAAAAAACAACCTTAAACCTTAATATTTAAAAGTATTAATAAATACATTTTAGTAGAACAGCATTTTCTCTTTCTGTCATTCCATTCTTTTTACACATCATAATTTTTTCAGATTTTTTTTTTAAATTGTTTAACTAACTTTTATGTTTGTATTGTTTGGATTTTTACCAAAATCATAGTTCAATCATGGTTCAATTCCATGTCAACATCTCCTTTAGAAATACTATTTGCAGGAAAAAAACATGACATATTCAATACTTATTTCCCGCGCTGTATTTAAATGTTTCTGTTGTGTTCAGTTGCAGATTTAGTGCACGGTATTTGGTGCAGACAGCCAAATTGCTTGCTGCTGAAATCTTGTTGCGTCACGTGTTGTCAGGATACGATGTAAATAAAGTAACTGTGACATATTATACCCAAGAATTCTTTATACAGACGACTAAAAACCAATAAGAAGTTCACACAAACCTAGACAACAGCAGAGACTGCAGGCTGCCATCGAGGCTAAGGATGAACCTTTTTTATTGTAAGTGATTTTACACAGTTTGTCATATCTTCCTACCATTTTCTATACTATAGCAAATGAACTGTTAAAACGGTGAAGGCGTCTAAAACCTTTTTAGTTTGACAGTATAACAAATAATCTTTAACAGTAATACATTTAATTAAGAAAAACTTTCAAATGGCAGATATAAAATATGTTTGTTTCTGTTGTTTGGTAATGCGAGTTGATTTAACTGGGTCTCTAGTACTTTACTTTCTAGAGGTGACCATTGACTTGCTTGTTTAAACTGTGTGTTGAGTTGACTCAAAGTTCATAGTAGAGATTTCTGACTTGACCCCAATTCTGCTGCTTGTTAGTTTGGCCACGAACACAGCTGTTATGGCTTTTGTGATCCATTTGCTTCCCTCTCCTGGTTTTATTTGGGATTACACACTGAAAATCCCAAATAACTATAAAATTCAGTGATTTTGAGGTTAAAGGAAGCATTGTAGATGGTCTTGCAAAGGGGTATTTTAGTATGCAATCCAAATGTGTGTCCATAGGTGTAGTCTTCAAACAAGGAGTGCAGATCAGTTGCTGTTTTTGCATAAATTTACATGGAAGTTCTGATAAATCCATTCCAGTGTGAATCCCAGACAGCTGTAGATGGAGTGTGCGCAAACACTAAACACATAGCATTAGATTTGTGAGCTATAGATTTAGTCCACATGGTGGAGCTATATGCATTTAATTCAGGCTCCCAAAGGCACTTTTCTGCCTCCCTCTTCAACATTTTCAGTCGAAGGTTTGCAATTAAGACAAATCCTTGATTCGTCAGGTGATGTGTCTTACTGTTCGAAAGTTGGATGCTGATTAGGAATAAATTGCCTTTAATTGAGTGTGAACGTTAAGCCCGCTGTGTCACAGTGTCGAGGTAGAAGTGAGAATTTTGCTAAATTAGGTTTCACAAGAAGTGTTTATGCTCATTAGAGGCTGAAACCATGAAATTAATTAGCGCAATTGTTTGCAATGAACCCCCTCCCCTAGCATCAAAACAGTTTGACCAATTTTGATCACGGTAACCAGCTGTGTAAGCCAGAAATGGTGTAAAATATTTGTGAAAGCCAGAAATGATATACTCCTATTCATAGCTGTAATTCCGCCACAACAGACGCCCAATTAAAATGATAGTATCAGATGTTAAGGTCTGTTTCATATTCACAATAAAAAAACAGCGACCTAAAAGTTACACTACAAGCTAGGCCTGTCACAATAAGCAATATATCGACTTATCGTACAACACATGGAAATGACCTCAATAATTTTGGGTGATGCAATATATATCGCCCATACATAACCAATTCTTGCAACATTTTAGCTGATTGCACAACCTCTCTATCTCTATCGGAGGTGTCAGTGTCAGTATGGTTAAAAAAACACTATAGTATTTACCATAAATGACTAAAGTATATTTTGATGTGGGGGCCTGACAACTGAAAATAGATCTGGTAGCAGATATCGCAGCCTCTGTTGATTTTTACCTTGCATTTTTTTTTGTTAACATTTATTATTATTATTTGTTTAGGATATGCGTTTTCACATTCTGATTCCAATGCCTCATCATTAAATTATTAAAATGACTAAATTAAATTAAATATTCGTAAGAATTAAATATTATGTGTTCTTTTGAAGAGTGTACTTGCGTTATGATGCTATTATATTGCCATTCTGGCATTATATAATGAGTGGCCTAAAATGGTCTTAAAATGACAATAATATTGTGTATCGTGATATATTTTGGTGCAATATATTGTAAAACAAAAATAGATATCGTGTCAGGCCTACTACAAGCTCATATTTCAGGGGTTTAAGTGATACTTTTTTAGCCATTATAAGTGGAAACTTTAGAAATGTACTCCAAATAGAAACCGATAAACCGTAGACTTGAAACCACAGTCCGTATTATAAAGTGTTCACAAGTCCTCACATCAGGATGTCCTGAAAACTTTCTATCCACTTATTGGGAGTCGACGAGCTCTAATAATTTGCAGCCCTGCTTTGTGTTTGCTCCCTTTGAGCTGTTAATAATTAAAATAACTCTTGTGCCTGTAAATCAAATAAACTTCACCAAAGTTAACTTCTAAATTAAACTCCCATTTGAATTATGTCATTTTGATGGGTGAAGATCTATACACCACTCTTTAAGACTCTTTCCCCCTCTCAGATTCACGACTCTGTGACGTTCATTGAGAAACTGTGTCGTCACAAAAAGTGTTCTAAAGTAAGACCAACTATATTTGTGTATCAGTGCAGTTGTGTCGTAAAACGTTTTCGTGATGCTTCACACGAGCATTCGGATGATCGGTAGCCTTGAATGGACTTAGCCAGTGTTAGTCGTGTTGCACGCTGAGTGACGCATACATTGCGAGAACAGCAGGATCTGAGTCACACTTTGGACAGTGAGGCACACTGACAACCAAAGTAACGTAAAATAGGGGTAATTGACGTTAGTAGTACTACTGGCTCAGAGTCTTTGACTTTTGCACGGTATGTAGGTCAGCATGAGAGAAGTAAATAAAGCGTAAATAAAAACGTATAATATTATATGGCCTCGAATTTATCGGAGGATTGCTTCACTTGCAAAATATAGCAGATGCATGTGCACGTTGTGTGAGAACAGGATCTTATTAGCGGTAAGGATTAGATTAGTGAGTATGGCAGCATTTTGCCACATCCCTCTTAGCTTGACTGCTGATTTAAACATTTCCTCAAGCAAAGTCACAGCAGAGATCTTTGTCATTGCCGACCCTCCCCCAACATCCCTGCCCCTTAATAGCCAGTGACCCGAGCGGTTTGTCCTGCGAGACTGTTTCATAGATGGCCTAATCAAATCATAAGTAATGGAGAAATTAAGCTGAAGCATCTATCTGCCAGCTCACTTTCTCCACCGTAGGGATCCCATCAAGAAATGGAACCATTCTCAGAAGGTCACATCCACTGTCCAGTCAGCTGCCAATGACATTCCGTCATCTTATTGGCCAGACTCGATGCTCCCCTCCCCCTTTTCTCTCCACTCTGCAAACGTGCTGGAAGTCACTCCAACATCGCTCCTCCTCCTCCATGCGAGGCTGTGCTCCCTGAGGATGTTCATTTGCTGTTCCTCTCCATCTCACTGTTACTGCCTTGCCTTTTTATTTTTTTGGCTTCCCCTCAATGTATTGGGTGACGTAGAGCACCCACGCCGAGGATGAGACAGAGAGAGAGACTCAACCCAACTCGGTGTCCATGTGACAAACCCCACGCGCTGCAACAGCTTTATCCCTCCCTCCCTCCCCTCACAGCTCTCCTCCTCTTCCCGCGTTCTCCTCACAACTCGCTGCGTTGTTCAAACTGTGGCAGTCTTCACCTTCCCATTTGGGGGAACGCAGCAGTTGTGTCTTATTGGCGATGACCAAAAGGTCCCAAGAGCGGTTCTTTCACGGATGCATGCACTCGGCATGAGGCCTCCGTGTAAACATCTCCACCGTGACTCACAGCTGTGAAAGGTGGAGAGACGGATCTCGCAAGCCAGCGAAGCAGAAGACGAAAGGCACTGAGGAAGACTGGAGCAGTGGTGAAGGAGAAGGGGGCGTGTGGACAAACTCGCTGGATGAAGGAAGCAGACTGGCTGTCCCTTCCCTGGCGTGATGGAGTGAGACGAGGAATGAGGGTGGATGGTGAGAGCGGGCAGCAGCAGCAGCAGTGGAGGGGCAGGAGGAGGTGGAGGAGGTGGTGGTGGAGGAGCAGGAGGTGGCCGGAGAGGCAGGAGCAAGTATCGCTCGCGTCGGCGAGTCTCCGGCTCTTCGCTGGCTGAGCGGCTCAGCTGCCACAGCGGCGAGAAAATGTCTCCCAGCATCAAGAAGTTGGACTGCTTCTCGCCCATGCTGTGCCATTGCAAAGTGGCCTGCACCAACAGCACCATCTCACTCATGTTCGGATGCAAGGTGGGTGGTGGAGCTGTTTCTCAGGTTTGCTTGATTCACAGGACAGGACAGTCTGTGAGAGTCTGTCCAGCTCGTGCATCCAGGTGTAGCCAAGAGTCGCAGCCAAAAATGCTCAGTACCGCTGCCAGTTGGAACTCCTGAGGCACATGCAATCAACTTGATGAGATAAGAGCTGTCTTCGAGATCTAGCAGACTCCAAAAGTAGATGTATTCTGATCTGGCATAACATAACATGTTCATGAACTTAATTTCTTTTAAGGCACACACAATTAAGTTAATGAGATAAGAGCTTTCTTTGAGATCTAGCAGACTCCAAAAGTAGATGTATTCTTGCAGAGAGATCTGGCATAAAATAACAGTTCATGAACTTAATTGCTTTTAAGGCACACACAATCGGGTTAATGAGATAAGAGCTTTTTTTCGAGATCTAGCAGACTCCAAAAGTAGATGTATTCATGCAGAGAGATCTGGCATAACATAACAACACAATTGAAATTGTTGATGAGATAAGAAGAGTTGTCGTACAGATGTGAGAAAGTTGGCTTACAGCATAGTCATATCCTAATTTAGCTTAGGATAGATCTTTCAGACTTTTACTTTTTAGTGTTTGACAAAAGTTATACACTCTTAAAAAAAAAAGGTTCTTCAGTGGTTCTTCAGAAGTTCTCTGCGGTATTTGAGGTGCTATTTAGCACTTTTACTGTGTAAAGAACCTTTAAAGCACCATAAAAGTTTTTCAGTGGTTCTTTGGGGGGTTTAAAGTGCTATATAGCACCACTACTACTAATAAGCACTTGTTCTTACAGCTAATTCTCATAACTCTTATGCCGGTTTTATTTGCGGAAAGGGTAAAGTAACATTATGAGCACCTTAAAATATAGGTGCTATATAGCACCATTTGACAAAAGTACTATATAGCACCTATTTTTTTAAGGTGCTGTATAGCACCAAAAAAGGTTCCCCCCTCGTTACGACCAAAGAACCAGTTTTGGTGCTAATTGGCACCTTTTTTTTAAGTGTAGGATGGTCAGGTGTCAAAAGGTAAGTATAGGATCAGGGCATGGCCCAGGCCAAATTTGGTTTCCATGAACCAACAGCTTGTCATTTTTTTAGACAATTTAAGGGGTATAGGGAAAGGTGTGTTAGTTAAGTTCTTTATTTTAGGCTTTTACTTGTTTGTGTTTGCCTAAATGTATAGGATGATCAAGTGTAGAAAGGTAAGTACAGGATCAGGGCATGGCCCAGGCCAGATTTGGTTCCCATGAACCAACACCTTGTCCTTCTTTAGACAATTTAAGGGGTATAGGGAAGCTGTGTCAATTAGGTTCTGTCTTTTAGGCTTTTCCTTGTTTGTGTTTGACTAAATGTATAGGATGATCAAGTGTAGAGAGGTAAGTAGGATCATGGTATGACCCAAGTCAGATCTGGTTTTCATGAACCAACAGCTTTCAAATGTACCTGATGTGCTAGTATGCCATATTTATATTAATATGAGCTCATAAAAGCTAATTACGCGCACACTACCGTCATGTATTTACAAACATGAACTAATGATGAACAATGCTTGTATAGCATTTTTCATATATATATTTACTATAGTTAATCATTTACTGCATCAATTTACTTTAACACAGGTAAATATGTACTGTAATAAATGGTCATTGTTTCTTCATGTTGGCGAATACATTAATTAATAAAACCTCATTGTAGAGTCTTACGCGAATTATTAAATAGTTCTAGATCAAATGCACCATATCACAACGTGTCAACTTCCTAAAGGTATACTGTGATTACTTCTAAACAACTTTAGAAGTGGCTGCTGGTATTAAGGATTTTCTTTCCTGTTGGGGCTCTTTCTCTTTTAATCAGTCATTGGCTTATCTCCGCTCTGACTGTAGTTAACACTCTGCTCCACAGTAATCACTCTCTCTGATGGAGAATGCACACATTTTGTTGTATCAGCTCAGGGTAAAGCCTGCTTGGGCTGTGAGAGTGTGTCACAGTAATGCGTTGGCTCTGGCATTAACAGAGCTCAAGAACCTCCTCAACAAACACTTAACAGAAGCTCATGTGTGGAAAAAAAGTGAATTGTTTGGTATTGGGCGAATGAATCAGTAGGTTTGACTGTTATTTTTGAATATCAGAAGGTAAACAAATTTTATTCAGTATCATGTTTTTATAATGTGTGTGTTTCTTTTTTTTCTCACTCAAGCCCATGGCGGTATAATTAAAATGATTATGTGGTCACTCAATAAAATCATTGTAATAAGCCGTGTTTAACGATGGCCCTTTGGCCTCTGGCATGATTACTGCCTGTATGGTGCCGTATGGCGTATTATGCCACTTCAAACCGTGGTGTTAATTTCTCAAATCCTTGATGTACAGCCCATAGGATTACTTGTCATCTGCTCTGCTTGGGATTGAGGAACAATTTGAATTCACTGTGTAATATTAAAAAGGCAGATTTTTCTAAAACAATGCATTCTTGGTTACACTTTACAATAAGGTTTCATTAGTTAATGTATTTGCTAAGCTTGGGCTGCGCGATATATCGTTTTATAATTGATATTCCAATGTGTGCATCTGCAATAGTCACATCGCAGGATCCGCAGTGTTGAATTAGGATTATAGTTGATCAGGAGGCACAATCATTGAAGATTTTGACCATGTTGGTGCCAATGTTTATCATTTACATGTGTTTCTAAGGCTTGTGATTACCTTGTTCGAGTGTATGAAGAGAGTTTAAAGCTTTCAGGCACAGAAATGAAATAATCAAATGTAAAATAGCACTGCATAGTCTTCATTAAATAAATAACTTGATACGTTTTTAATAAATTTACAAATGGTACAATTTCCTGCGCCTGAATTCTTACTTAGTAGAACTATTTATGTCATCTGGTGAAATTGTGTTCATATCACGATATATATTGCAGAAAAACAACACATCGCAGTGACTGATTTTTCCAATATCGTGCATCCCTAACATGAACGAAAAATGAACAATACTAGCGCAGCGTTTATTAATCATAGTTCTACATTTACTAATGCATCATTAAAAAACAAAATCCTGGTTGACATCATTGGTTAATTCATTGCGAGTTAACACGAACTAAACAATAAACAACTTTATTGCCATAAACTAAAATTAACAATATGAATGCATCGAAATGGTAATTTTTGGCCGAAACCAAAAACGGAAAAAGAGGAAACCAAGGTCAAAAACTTTTATTATTATTCTTAGTACCATTGCATATGACTGTGTACTAACCTTACTAAAATCAAGTCATTGCAATGAATATTAAAGTTTCAAAAGAATAAATCAATTACAAATTCTGAAAATATATATATTTAGCACATTTCAACAATGGGTTGTAACTTCTGGCGATGGAGACCGATTAACCTCCCAACTGCTTTGTGGTTGAGTTTTCGTCTGACTGATATTTGGGAGATTTGATAGTGTATTTAAATATGGCAACAGTTTTGTATATAGTAGCCTAAAGGCTAATTTATACGCTTGCGTCGATCCACGCATATGGTTGCATAGCCATTGTTGTGGCCGACGCTGATGCCCACCTCTCAAAAAATGTAATTGCATGTTGCAATGATGCGTAGCGCAAGCTCTGTGATTGGTCGGCTTGGTAGCGCTGACAAGCGTTGGCTTTTGTTTTGTTTTCATTATGATTTAAGTTATACATTAGCCGGTTCCCGTCTCTGAGTGAGTCTTAGCTTTTTGTAACGTTAAGAAAAAACAAAAAGCCCGTAAAGAAACTCGACACAGGAACATAACAACCTACTGCCAGCTAGTGTTTTGGAAGTGATATTGCAGAGCAACACAAACAATGTGCAGAAGTATAAATGCACGGCAGCATGCAAGGCAGGTGACCTTATGGACGTTTTTAAAATGTCAGTATCGATTGTACGTTTTTAAAATTTCATTTCATTACGTTACGATACGCTTTTAAAATTTCAGTATCGATTGTACCGAATTGGAATTCGGTACAATCGATACTGAAATTTTAAAAACGTCCATAACATACGAGCGCCGTTGAGTACGTTTTTAAACGCTGCAGATTTGCCATTGTGTTCACGTTCTCAACAGAATGACTATTATTGGCTGTGAAGGTCATCAGTTTACTGTACTCATCGCTATTTATAGAGTGTAACTACAGATAATGGCACACTAGAGCGTTTTAAAGGTGCGATTCATCTTCATATCGCTCATATGTCAGCTTATTGACAAACCAGCTGATCGACGTGACTTTAAAATGCTCCCGTGTCCCTGTGTCTGTGTTTACACTAAGTAAACAGCGGTGAGTTCAGTGAACTGATGACCTTTACGGCCAATCACAGTCATTTCTGTTGAGCACGTGAACACAATGGCATATCATCAGTGTTTAAGAACGCGCTCAAATGTTCGTGAATTTCTGCACCGAATGGTATCGAATTCCAGTATCGTGACGTAATCTATAGACCATTTCAATGTGGTCATGTCATTGGCCCATTTCCTGCTTGTTATCAGACTATTTCATAACTGTAACGAGGCAATTCAATCATGACTTAATTTTAAAACCGCTAACATGACATTATTTATCAATATGTGGCTCTTTTTGGATTATCGGAAGCTATAGAAATAAAAAAATGTAAAAGAGGAAATACGTTGAGACCGTTGTTTTTGTTTACATCCCTCAAAATGGTCTATACCGTATTCTTTTAGCTCAAACCTTAAAGAACTATTATAAAAGAACCTTTGTCCAAATTAAACATATCTACCTCAGCCATTCCCACACTTTAAAAAAAACTTGCCTTAAATGTTTTAGAGTCATTTCTACTTAAATCAGTCAGGCTGACTAAAAATATTATGTTAAACTATGAATAGGTAATAAAAATTGAGTTGAAACCTGATTAACTTACTAAATTAAGTCAAAGTAACAAAAACATTTGTGGTCATGACTTTTTGTCATATAATATTTCACCGTGTTGATAAGAGTAATGTTTGTCATCATGAAACGCTTCTACAGTACGTCTTGGATGAAGAAAAGCATTACACTCCCACTTGTAAATATGCGGTTGGCTTAAATATGGAAAGTTGGTTTAGGTCAACTGTAAGTAATGGCTTTTTAAAATGATTTAAAGCGTTTGTCTGATTAAACTGGAGGGGAAAACGGAAGGGTGACAGTGATGTATGAGGGAGTCTATGCTGGCTGTTGGACTGCTGCTTGCATAAATACTAATTTCTTAGTCAATCGTCCTTTGTTCCAGAACACGCTGGCTGAATTTACGGCCTCTATTTTTAGTTTCTTAAGAAACATGGTAGGTTATGACGGCTTTTGTAGGCTTCCAGTGTCTTTCACTCCCTGGTTCTGAAATTAAACATTGATTCAATGATGGCAATTTCAGCTATTTTGCTCTCTCTCAATGTTAAATCAGGCACACGTTTAAAAGAGATTTTGGATTTAAAACATTTGAATGCTCAGGATGATTATTTTACATTTTAACTACATCTTTTATGTTATGTGCATAACTAGCTATGTAATTAAGCTAATCTGATGACTCCTGGTCAGACACTTCCTATGTTTTTATGCACATTTTAATGCATCATTTAAAATGCTTTAATTTGCTTATGTTCTCACGAATATGCTTAACTCTGAGTAAACTAAATAGGACGAAAACCAAGGTCATTAAAACATCTCAATGAATAGTTTTTTGAGTAAAAGTGGCTGTGTGCCGATTCTATTTACTCATGGTTTCATTGTGTTTGGTTTGATCGAGCGCCTGGCAAAAGTTTCTCCTTGGATGTGCGCACACTGAAAAAGCGTATTTATGAACACATGGTGTCATGCAAATAGATTTCATTTTTCATTTTGTAAACTTTATACTTGAAATTGATAAAGGAACGGTTCATTTTGAAAAGAATTCAGTTCTAATTAGAAGTTGTTACTAATGGAAGCGTCATTGTTGCTCTAATACAAGGTTAACAAGGTTAGAGAAATACAAACATTCAGTACACTCTTGGTCATTTAAAAGACTTTCAGTAGATTATCTTGCTTCATGTTTCACATTGCTCGTAATTGTGGTTGCAAAGGGGCAGGACATTTCCAGAGAGTTTCCACAGGAATTTCTTTTGGGTATTTCTTTTTAATTTTCTACATTTTGAAAACTTACCAGGAATTTATGGGAATGAATTAGAAATGGACAACATGCAAATTAGAAATGTTCACACGCAGACATAAACATTTTGCTTGGTCATAAGCTGGCTGGCATGCAAACTAATACAGATATAGAAACATTGCTGTGTACATTTAGGATATGCTCTGGTAATCAGAACATTGGCTGGGGAATCCCCCTCCCTCTACTCATGAGATTCTTGCTATAACTATATTTAACTACATTTGCTGTTATGGGCTAATCTGCAATTTTCTATTTTATTCCTTTTAATTCCCTTATATTGCCATATTTTTCTATTAATTCCCATGGAAATTTTCCAGATTTAAATAACTTGGAAGTTTGCTACTTTACTCATAATTAATCTTCACAATAGTTTGTAGATGATTAACCATCTTAGACCTAGGGCTATCATATTTAATGGAGTATCGTTAACTGTAGTATCAAGCTTGTCCTAAATGGAAATCTTGTATTATTAAGTTTTTATTCACTTGTATTCTTTAATTTTTGAAGAATACAAAGTAAATTTGGGTAAATTTTTCCCCAAAAGAGATGGGCATGGGTTCAGAAAAGATCTGCGAGTCAGGATTTGAACCCACAGCACAATTGCGGTATATGTTGACACACTGACCACTAGATTAGCAGATGACTAAAAAATTTAAAGCAAAAATACTTCAATTGTGTTTGCTTACACAGTGTGACTATTGATAAAAAACAGTTTTATCACTGTCTATAGAATGTCTATATGGGTGTTGACCGCCCCAAACAAGCACTAAATCGCTAGTATGATTTGCTAGTATTTAAAGCAGGTCTAAAGCAGCAATAACCCGAGGTTAAGGACAAAGTGTGTAGTGCTGTAGTTCAAAACCAACCTTGAGTGAGGGCTGTGGGCCAAATATATACATATGTGTTTATGTATATGTACTTACCATGGGTAATTTTCCAATGTATTTGCTAATATTTAATAATATTAAAACATTAACATAGTAAACTAGAAAAGCAATAACAATCCTATTTATAACACAACGGAGTTCAAAGCTGAATACACTAGTTGAGCGGCTTCTGCCTTAGCCTTGATTTGCTCGCCGATGTCTTGTGCATTGTCCTCTATTTGTCAAGTGACAGCATTTAAAGAGCCCATATGTTGGGTTGAAAACGATAAAATTTCACTTTTTGAAGTCCCAAACAACAGGATGATATGTATGCAAGGTTAAAAAACACTTTCAATGTCTTATAATATCTATTTATTTTTACCTCATTTTCCCACCGACTCCCATATGAATCGTCTGAGCGAGTCTTTTTCCCAAGCACCTCCTTTACGTGACTCTACCACGTCACGTCACGTTACACAACCACGTCACGTCCTTTACGTGTCAGCAGCCCAATGCCAGAACATATTGAAAAAAATCACTGCAGTTGTACAACAGTGTATTGCTAAATTCTTCATCATAACAACAAACATTCAGTAATAATTAACACTTTATGGACTATTGTAAGCCAACAAATAGTTACATTCGGCAGTAAGCTAAATGGCTACCACTACATGCTGCACGGAGCAAACACAATACAGACAACTACATCCATATTTACCTTGTTACAGTGAACAAGATGATGGTTATTTTAATCATACTTACAGGTTGTGATTCGGTGAAGAACATGCTCGTCCAAATAAACTGGGTATTGATCCATCCTTTAACAACAACCGTGCAACAAATCCCGCGTTGTAAGCGTGTAGATTAGCTCTCTTCAGAGAAATGACGCAAACACAGCACAATGTTGGGGCTATAATGCTGAGGTATTTTACCAAAAATAAACCTCAACCACTGATGCTTCACACCTTCATCTTTAGGTAGGGAAAAGAACACAGCTTTTCCCTCGCACTTCAGAGCACAGCGTCTACAGGACATGATTTAACCGGAATGCGATACAGTGCTTGTCGTCTTCCACTTTTTCTTCCTGTCTGTGGGCGGGGCCGGGGAGTTCAATTTTCCCGGGGTTTGCACGCACAACTAGTGGGCGGGGCTTATGTTTCGCGTTGACGTCAAGCCAAAACGGCTAAAGACTCGTTATAATAACGATTTATTTAAACAGCGATGAGTCGACTATTTTATAGATGAATCAATAGTTTTAAACACTGTGCACTTTCAGATTTAAGCCTTAGCTGGACATTTCACTTCCCTTAGAGCTGTGTTACACACTGCCTGGAATTTTCAAATTTCAAAAATCCATAATACGGACTCTTTAAGTCTTTACAACTTTGAATTGACACATTTAATTTCGGGTGGCTCCTTGTAGCTCAGCAGTAAAACAAACAAACCAAAGGTTACGTTAAATTTGAAATCACAATCTCTGTCAAAGGTATTCGTCCCAACCACCTTCTCATCCCAACTTCCCATCCCTTCTCCCTCTTGGTGGCCAAATCAAAGGTTACCATGGGCCAACTTTGGCCTGCGAGCCCTACTTTGGGCATCTGTGCTGTAATTCATCTGTTGCTCTCAAAAACCCTTGCAGTCATTGCCTCTTCAGAGACCTTACTTGATTGGATTGGATATTGGATTAATCCCAGATTGCACTAAAATGATCCCAAACTAGCCGTTTCCCTGTTATTTTCATGCTGATTGAAAGGACAGCGGAAGAAACACTGGTGGATGAGAGTTGAATCCTATGCTGCTTTCTGAACTATGCATCTGATCACATTAGATGGGATGTTTGCACAAATGCCATGTCACAGCCATCCAGATTTCAATGCCTGAACCATTTCCGATGATTCTGCTTTAGCGTTGGAGCCGGCGGCTTGTGCGAGGATTTAGACGGGCAATATAAAGCATCACTTTACAACATTACCATCCGGTCACACTGTAATAACAGCAGGACAGCACTTATCTTGCCGCTTAATGCGTTCAGACAGATGTAAGGCTGAGGCATGTTATGTAATTGCTACAAGAAATTATACATTCTAGAGTGGATGTTTAGTTGAAGCTCTCATATACTGTATGTGCCTTAAATGATATCACTTGCTCACTGTCCTTCAGCTTAGTCTCTGATTTATCAGGGGTCGCCATGATGAAATGAACCACCCGAAAGTGACATGTATTTTTTTTATCGGTATTGTATTTATAGTATTTTATAAATCATCACGTGTCAAATGAATTAAATTTACACTAGTTGTTCAGCACGGACTCTGGGAGTTTCCCCAATATTATTTAAGAAGAAATAAAAGTCTGTTTAGTAGATTAAGCATTTGTTTATGTTCTGATCTCTGATATAAAGGCTTGATCATTGCAACATCTAAGCTAGTTTTGACACTGATAGCTTTTTTTTCCTCAGAGCCTGTGTACTGTTAAATGATGCAAGCCACACGCTCAGAAAAGAAACAACAGATACTTTTTTTTTATTAAAGATTTTTTTTTATATCTTGTATTATTTGACACAATTTTAAGAACCTTAAAAGTATTTATATTTTTTGAATCGGTCAGCTTGCAACCTATAAATAGTTTTTGAATCCTTTGGGATGCCTAAATCATTACGTTCAATACATTTAATCTTTATTTCTCTAGCGCTTTTACTGTGTAGATTGTGTCAAAGCAGCTTAACATAGAAGTTCTAGTAAATTGAAACTGTCAGTCCAGTTTTCAGAGTTGACAATCACAGTGCAATGTTTATTTTATGCACATTTTCTGAAGGACATCTGGTCTCATTGAAAGAGAGGGATTTTGCCATATTGTAGACCTTTTACTTGAACATAATTACTGTGATTGTTTTATTAAACCAGAAACTGTTAGTATTTTGAAGCATCTGTATCTCTGTTGCTCGTACTTTAGATATGGTGTTGTAAAACATGAATATGTTACCTTAAAGTGATAGTTCACCCAAAAGGGAAAAATTCTGAATTTTTAAAATGCACTGAAAATATTATTTCTGCAAAATTGTTGCAAACTATTTATTTGGGCTGAATTGAAATTAAATTCAGCCCAAATAAATTCTTATAAATTGTTAAAAATAATAATAAAACGAGTAAAAAAATTTTTTTTAAAAGTAAATCGAAGAAATCATCTTTGTAATCATTTTTTTCAGTGTGCAGGTTAATAGTACCAGTGTTGAGTAAGTTACTTAAAAAAAGTAATTATTTACTGATTGCTAATTGCATAATTTAAGTCGTGTTTAATTAACGTTTGAATTACTTTGTCTTATTAGTAACTTACTTACTCAATAATCTCTATAAATCTCAAGGCATAGACAAGATAAATTAATCTATTAATTATTTAAATACATTTTATTTAGAGATAAAAAAATAGGCTTGATTAAAGATAATCATTTGTAGTAAAACATAATACATTTTAAAGTATTGACACCATGTTTCATACATATCAAATATTATCATCTTACTCAATTCACTGTTTAAACATGTGCACTGTTATCTTCTTTAGTTGAGAAATAAAAATATTCTTTAAAATGTAATTGCATAACAAAAAATACAGTTACTCTGCTTGTCTGAAATGATTTAAATACAATTGTTGATTTTTACAGTGATTAAGACAAACAGATTATACGATTATACCTTAAAACGTAAAAGCAATCCCTCACTTCATTTCTCAGAGGGTAGAGAATTAAATTACTATAACTAGTTACTTTGTAACTAATTACACTGGATGCTAACCACTGACTTTCATAGTAAGTTGGTTTCCTACTGTGTGAAACCAGCATTTTTCAAATTATCTTCTTTTGTGTTCAAGGCATAAAGGTTTAAAACCAAATGAGGGAGAATAAACGATGAGGTGATTTGAATTTTAGAGTGAACTATCCCTTTAAATATTAAATATCGACCATTATGGAAACGAATAAAACCTCTGGAGGAAAAAGAATAAAAGTTTTGAGATGGGTCAAAATTAATTTAGCAGGTAAACCACTTATTCTTAGTAATGGATTGCCATAAAGCTGCTTAATGCAATGTATGTCATCCCATTGACTTTCATAGTAGTTTGTTTTCCTACTATGAGAGTCGTTGGGTGACAGACACCAGCATTCTTCAAAATATCTTCTTTTGTGTTGGACAGAAGAAAGAAACTCATAAAGGTTTAAAACCACACGAGGAGAAATAAACAATGAGGTCAATTTAATTTGAGTGAACTATCTCTTTAAATATTAAACATCGACCCCTATGGAAATGAAGCAACCCTGTAAATGTAAGTTTTGAGATGCGTCAAATTGAATTTAGCAGGTAAACCATTCGTTCTTACTAACGAATTGCCATAACGCAGCTTATTGCATTGTGTGTTATCCCATTGACTTCCATAATCATTTATGTCCTACTATGGGAGCCGATGGGTGACAGAAACCAGCACTCTTCAAAATATCTTCTTGTGTATCCAATGCATAAAGGTTTATAACCAAATGAGGGAGAATAAACAACGAGGTCATTTTAATTTGAGTGAACTGTCCCATAAAATATTAAACGTCTGCCCATTATGGAAATAAATCAAACCTCCGGAGGAAAAAGAATAAAAGTTTTGAGATGCCTCAAATTTAATCTTGCAGGTTAATCATTTGTTCTTACTAACTACTTGCCATAAAGCAGCTTATTGCAATATGTGTTATTCCATTGACTTCCATAGTAATTTGTTTTCCTACTGTGGGAGTCAATGGGTGAAAGAAACCAGCATTCTTCAAAATATCTCCTTTTGTGTTCAACAGAAGAAAGAAACTCATAAAGGTTTAAAACCACAAGAGGAGAAATAAACAATGAGGTCAATTTAATTTAAGTGAACTGTGCCCTTAAATACTAAATATCGACCCCTATGGAAATGAAGCAAACCTCTGGGAAAAATTAAAGTTTTGAGATGCGTCAAGTTTAATCTTGCAGGTTAATCATGTGTTCTTACTAACGAATTGCCATAACGCAGCTTATTGCATTGTGTTTTATACCATTGACTTCCAGAATCATTTATTTCCTACTATGGAAGTCAGTGGGTGACAGAAACCAGCATTCTTCAAAATATATTCTTTTGTGTTCAACGCATAAAGGTTTAAAACCAAATGAGGGAGAATAAACAATGAGGTCATTTTAATTTGAGTGAACTGTCCCTTTAAATATTAAACGTCTGCCCATTATGGAAATAAATCAAACTTCTGGAGGAAAAAGAATAAAAGTTTTGAGATGCCTCAGATTTAATCTTGCAGGTTAATCTTTCCTTCTTACTAACTACTTGCCATAAAGCAGCTTATTGCAATATGTGTTATCCCAGTGGCTTCCATAGTAATTTGTTTATTATGGGAGTCAATGGGTGACAGAAACCAGCATTCTTCAAAATATCTCCTTTTGTGTTCAACAGAAGAAAGAAACTCATAAAGGTTTAAAACCACACGAGGAGAAATAAACAATGAGGTCAATTTAATTTGAGTGAACTATCTTTTTAAATATTAAATATCGACCCCTATGCAAATGAAGCAAACCTCTGGGAAAAATGAGATACGTCAAATAAAATTGTGCAGGTAAATCAATTATTCTTAGTAACAAATTGCCATAATGCTGCTTATTGCACTGTGTGTTACCCCATTGACTCCCATAGTAACTTGTTTTCCTACTATGGGAGTCGATGGGTGACAGAAACCAGCATTCTTCGAAATATCTTCTTTTGTGTTCAACGTATAAAGTCTGAAAACTAAATGATGAAAAGTAATCAACGAGGTCATTTTAATTTGAGTGAACTGTCCCTTTAAATATTAAACGTCTGCCCATATGGAAATGAATCAAGCTTCCGGAGGAAAAAGAATAAAAGTTTTGAGATTCAGATTAACTTGCAAGTAAACCATTTATTCTTACTAACGAATTGCCACAGCGCAGCGTATTGCAGTGTGTGTTATCACTGAACACTGGCACAGCATGCAGAGGTGGATTCTGGAGTCGGTTTGGATTGCAGCATGTAACCGTGAAGTATCAGGTGTCCCCCAGGAAAGCTCCAGATTGAATAGTGCGTTTGCACAGAGGAGCGTGACTCAACAGTGAGTGGTCGTGGTTGCCTGGAGATCCTCCTCCTCATGTGCTCATCAGGGAAGACTGTGAGCCTCCTCTTCCGTCATGTGCTTCCTCCCACAGTCTCTACACAGTCAACACCTACAAATCAATCTCAATCATAGCAATCCGTACCACCGGTCACGGTGAAATGTCCATTTATGGGCGATGAGGGGAAATTGCATAACGTGGTATTATTGCGTGTGAAAGGCGAAACATTGCAATCTGTGGCCTGATGCAGAAATCTACGTCTTTGGACACCTCTTTGACCTTTTGTTTTGTGGATGAAGCTTAGTCATGGTATATTGTGTAACTGTTAGTTCTATTTATTTCCACGGATAAATGTTCATGAAAAGCATGGTGCTTTATGATAGAGCTGCTGCACGATATTGGAAAAATCTGACTTGGCGATATTTCGTTTTGATAAATGTTACCATATGAATATAATTTCAGCAGATGAATGGAGTAGCTTTATTTGAGGGGGAAAATAATTCTTTTACACTACCTGATAAAAGTCTTGTCGCCTATTTTAGGACCAGCAAATAATAACTGGACTTTTAGTTGATCATTTGGGATCAGAAGTGGCTTATATGAAAGGCAAAGGCCTCTAGATTACACTTATTTTACCAAAATAAAATATGATCATGTCTTGATTTATAATTATTTAATCAGGACAGTAAGGTCTGACTTTGCTTAGACAAACGTCTTGTCACTTAACAGAAATAATGTCCAGTATAGAATATAAAGTCATAGTGCAGTGGAAAAAGAATGAATATTGTGTGTGACTCCCATGAGCTTGGAGGACTGCATCCATACATCTCTGCAATGACTTAAATAACGTATTAATAAAGTCATCTGAAATGGCAAAGAAAGCGTTCCTGCAGGACTCCCAGAGTTCATCAAGATTCTTTGGATTCATCTTCAATGCCTCCTCCTTCATCTTACCCCAGACATGCTCAATAATGTTCATGTCTGGTGACTGGGCTGGCCAATCCTTGAGCACCTTGACCTTCTTTGCTTTCAGGAGCTTTGATGTGGAGGCTGAAGTATGAGAAGGAGCGCTATCCTGCTGAAGAATTTGCCCTCTCCTGTGGTTTGTAATGTAATGGACAGCACAGATGTTTTGATACCTCAGGCTGTTGATGTTGCCATCCAGTCTGCAGATCTCTCGCACACTCCTATACTGAATGTAACCCTAAACCATGATTTTTCCTTCACCAAACTTGACTAATACCTTTGAGAATCTTGGGTCCATGCGGGTTCCAGTAGGTCTTCTGCAGTATTTGTGTTGATTGGGATGCAGTTCAACAGATGATTCATCTGTAAAATCTACCTTCTGTCACTTTCCCAAATGATCAAATAGAAGTCAATTTATTATCTTTTGCTCTTACAACAGGGGTCGACGACAAGACCTGTGTCAGGTAGTGTTGATAGATTGGGATGATCTTTGAGTCTTTTTTTCTACATGCCGTCCTCTAATGTTAACATACAGCCACATCGCACTGCTACGAGTGTGATATTGCTCATATATATAGTACATATATAGTACATATATGAGCAATATCACACTCGTAGCAGTGCAATGTGGCTGTATGTTGACATTAGAGGACGGCATGTGCTGTGTCCCACCACCGTCAATATACAGCCACATCGCACTGCTACGAGTGTGATATTACGTTTATACAACAGTTCGACAGCATAATCGTAGTCTAAAAACCCTTTTGTATGAGGAACTACTTTCTTCTGCCATCTGCAGCTGACGTGAGAACAGCAGAAACCGTTGCAAAGTCACTTTAGAGCTAGTATTTGAAAGATTTTCTAGCGTAATGTCTAAAGTGATGACAAAACAGGTGATTTTGCTCACATTTTAATATTATAAGGTTGACCGCCAGGAAATGCCATCAGTCTACAGAAGTTTCCCAGCATTTGTCTGTTGTAATCAGGAGATCACAGTATCACTATGGTATAAATACAGCACTACAATTTACAAAAGAGAGAGATCGACTGAGAAGGTCATTTACCTGTTTAATAATGATTTGATCAGCTGTAGTTCGAAATTGCGCTGCGCTGCTTATTTATAATAATAATTTATCATAATAATATATAATAATAATTTAATTATTATTTAAAAAATCTGCCCTCTTGTGGCTCCAAGAGGGTCTTTGAACAGAAGTTTGAACAACTCTTTCCCCAATAAATAAAAGCTGAGGGACACTTTGTTTGACTTTTCACATGATTACATTTAAAATAATGTTAAACAGCTACTTTAAAATAAGGCATTGATTTAAGATGTAGAATTAAAAATAATCTTCTGATTTAGGTTTACGTCAAATACTCTGTTAAATGTATTTCCTTCACATTTGTGAATGACATCCAGAATTTCCCATGGCTTTTGATTATACATCATGGAAGTGCATAAAGTGAGGTGGGTGAACCAATCCAGTGAGCCTCGTGTCGGATTTAAATAGGGCTGCTTGAATCACACTGCTGTTACCTATGCTGAGAAGTAGACAGTAGCTGACGAACCTGTTGCTATAGCAACTGTGGGTGTTCTCCGCCTGTGTGGAAACGGCTCATCAGCTGGCTTTCTGGCTAAGCATGTGCCACTGTATTCTAGAGGGAGGGAACCCATTCATTGTGATGTGAAATCACTGCTGTAGTGCAGGGGGATCTGTTGATGATAGTCCTCTGTGTTTCTAGAATGAATAAAGGTTAATTAAAATACTGAAGGAGATGTAAATCAATTACTTTAAAAGCAGCATGATTTAGTATAAGTTTTAAGCAGCTATACTATACAGCTCTCAATGCACAGATCTAGTCTTTTGGCTGTCATTTTGACCAGACGTTTGTGTTTATAAATGACATAAAATGCACTGTGAAAGAATGTTTGGTCTTTATTGTATATAAGGATCTATATTGGGCCGCCTTGGATATCTCAGACTGTTATTCGCGTAAAATTTCGCCTCCCACTGCACACTCTCAGAAAAAAAGGTTCACAGTGGTACAAATAATGTTCCTTGAGGAACAGTTTTGTACCTTTGTAAAAATTGTACCTTATATGCTACTGAAAAGACCTCTTATGATACTGTTCTGTGCCTTTTATGGTACAACTGAAGTGAAGGTACACAAATGTTCTCATATAAAAGGTACAAAAGTGAACAACTCCTTTATTACAGTATCTATGAAAATAAATATGACTGGAAAGGCAAAGTGATTTATATGAATAATTTCCATATTAAAACAAGAATCATCATTTAAAAGTATATGTTTAAAGATACTTATAAACATACTCTTTTAGTTCTATAATACAATAATACAAAACAACTGGTAAAACAGAAAACTATAGGTATTGTAAACTAAACATATAAAGGCATTTTAATAAATGTTTGGTAAGCATTTTTGACACTGTTAAGGTACAATGTGTCTTGTCACTGTGGTGGAACTTTTCACAAAGTATACAAGGTACATTTTGGTTTTACCATGGAACAAATCATGACCTTAAAAGGTACTAATTTGTTTATTTTCTTAAGGTACAATTCTGTCCCATAAAAAGGAACCGCCCCAGTGACAAGAGTTTGTACCTTCTTTGGTACAACATTGTACCATTTTTTTCTGAGAGTTTCTGAGAAATATTTGTTCAATCTTCAGCACCATTTGCATTGCATTTCAATAATTGCCTGAACATTTCTTAGACATGTTAATGGCTACCGCCTACATTGACAGCTGTGTTCTAAGGCAGCATCCCATCATGGAACCTCATAAAGTGGCTGATATTTAATGCTCCATAACATAATCTCAATACACAAATCTCCTTAAAGGAGACTTGATTCAATCGACTACATTGCTGTTTTTGTTAGCATGTTGCTAAACGTGAAATTACAACAATATAGTCCTATTATGATTACATTTATCTGTTGCTGTTTCTCAGTATTGAATGAAACAAATTTACTTTTTTCCATATTAGTTGAACAACTGAGAAACTTTCATTGTTTAAAAATTGTTATTAATTACTCACCTTCATGTTGATCCAATCCCCTGAATCCCTAGTTCATCTTCTGAACACAAATGAAGCTATTTTAGATGAAATCTGAGAGCTATCTCATCCTCCATAGTCAGCAATGGTCATGAGATGTTCAGAAAAAGAAATTGCAAACACTGTCAAAGCATTACATGTGACTTCAGTGGTTCGACTGTAATCATGCAAAGCTCCATGAACAGTATTATTGTGTGCCAAAAAACTGCAAAAAACAACTTTGTTTTGAAGGGAATTAGCAATTTCTCCTCAACTTTTTTTTTTTTTTTTTGACCGGGTTTAGGTTGTGATATTGCTCACATGACACGTCAAACAGACAAGGGGGCTCCTGCCAAATTTACACTAATTTTCCCTCCATTTCTTGGGTCCGAATAAACTGAAAATGAGCGCTTTTAACTTCTCCTCATCCTCCCGCTGGCCTGCAGGTACCCACACTAGTGAATGCTGCTCTCTCATTGGCTGTAGGCGATCGCCGATGTTATTTTCAGTCAGAACACATTTCACACGGCATGATTTGAATCGCAGACAGCTCCAGATATTCAGCACGCCAAATATCTCACAGGCATCGGCGACTCATCGGCGATTCTCTTAGATCGCCTCTTTGATAGTTCATATTGTGTGATTGTTACTCTCGTGAACGAGCACCGATTTGCCTGTGATTTCAGGCATTTGTCTGCGGTTTCTCAAAACCTGTCAGCGAGTCAAAATCGGGGCTAAAATCATGCAGTCTAAACTCTGCATAACTGACAGACCAACAAACCCAACGTCTGACCTCCGGCTTGGTATGTCCCAGCCTGGGACATTGGTGAACAAAGTTGTTTTAACAGGTTTTTTGGTACACAAAAGTGTTTTTGGGATTTCATTTGATTACAAGTGAACCACTAAAAGCTTTGACGTTGTTTTTAGGTCAAGGCTTTTCTGAGCCTTGAACGTCTTGTGACTGTTGCTGTCTATGGTGGGTGAGAGAACTCTCTGGTTTCATCTTAAAAAATCTTAATTTGTGTTTTGAAGATGACGGAAGGTCTTAGGGGATTGGAACAACATGTGTGTGAGTAATTAATAACACTAACCCTGCTAATACTAAGTAACCCTTTAATACATTTTGGGATTACCTTCTCTGAAGATGTCAAACTCATCCTGTCGTCCTACATTTGGAATAACCCGCAGATCGGAACCATTCTCACGATGACTAAAACTTCTTCCTGTTGTTCTCTGCAGAAGTACAGACACCAAGATGAAGACACAGGATCTCCACAGGAGCCGAGCTCGCCACAGTTCACCGATGATGCTACTGGGCCTGAGCTGGTCCAAGTTGCTGAGAAGAGCCTCTCCCAGATTGAAAATGTCCATGGCTTTGTGGCACACTCACATATCTCCCCAATGAAGGTAGGCCCTGCTTATAAAATATATCTTTATATTTGTGTTAACATTTGCCATGTTGTCGATCACTGTTGTCTGAATTCTGCTATGGAGTTTGTTTACACTTTGTTTGTCCTCACATTTTACATACACAACACCAACACACGCTTAGGGATTTTGAATGACCTCCCCCTCCTCTAATTATTTTAAGCAATAGGCTTGACTGCCAGAGTTCTGCTTTTTGTACAGTGAGCTACCTTTATCCCCACTAGTGCTCAAAATGAGGAAATGCTAAATAAATATAGATTGTGTTTTTATTTTAGGTTGGATATTGATCCACCAGTGCACTTGGTTCAGTGGGATATTTGATCACTGCATGAGATAAAAATATAATGATAGATTTATACACAATGCTAACGACTAGTCATGCACACAATTTGCAAAATAATTTTATTTTTCAAGTGGCTGAAATGAGTTTCTACCACAGGCCGTCAGGGTAGATAGTAGGGTTGTCACGGTACTGGAATTTGGTACTAATCTATACTAAATTTATAAAATGTCCATCTCCCGCTAACATTTGAGCGCTGTTGAGCTCATTCTTGAACACAGCTGATTCGCCATTATGTTGATGTACTCAACAGAAATGACTGTGATCGGCCGTGAAGGTCATCAGTTTACTGACCTCACTGATGTTTACTAAGTGTTGCAACAGATACAGGAACACTGGAGCGTTTTAAAGCTGTGACGTGGGAAATGGACATTTTTAAAAGTTCAGTATTGATGGGTACCGAATTCCAGTATCATGACAACACTAGTAAATAGGGTGAGGAGATCTGTCTCATGGGAGGAACTCAGAGTAGAGCTGCTGCTTCTCCAGCTGAGGTGGCTCGGGCAACTGTTTCGGATGCCTCCTTGACGCCTAACTAGGGAGGTGTTCCAGACATGGCCCAATGGGAGAAGACCCAGGACAGGCTGGAGGGACTATGGCCCAATTCCAATTCTATCCCTTAGCCCTTCCCCTTACCCCTACTCCTTGTTTTGCACGTCCATTCAAAGGGGTAGGGGTGTCTCAATTTTCTTTAGCTTGAAGGTGTAGGGCTAAGGGGATGGTCTAGATAGCCCTTAAAACTGAGATTTTTCAGGCCTAGATTTTTTCAGGACCAAAATTCCCAGAATACATCCTCTGCAGCGGCAAACAAGCATATGTTTAAATTTAATACATTCATAACCGTGTTTTACCATCATTTTTATTAAAAAAAATCTCTAAAATAAAAGCTGATCAATTTTGCCATCTGTAATCTCTAATAATAACTCCTGTACAGTAGTCACACAACATACTTTCACATCTGTCACTCGTTGACACTCGAATACCCTGTCAGAAAAGTCTAGGGGCTGGGAATGAGCTTTTTACAGTGTCTGCTATAGTGTTAATGGTGTTTTTGTGTGTTTACATAGATGGATATAACACTGGTGTAAATACACAGTACAGTTACGATCTTATTGCCACAATTTACCGTTACGATAACATGATGTTGTTGCCTTCAGTGATTTCCTGAAGATAAGCACCAAAAAAAAAAAATGATGAGATGTTTATTTTATATTATAATAAAAAAAATCTGAATAAAATCCCTATTTGTTGTTTTCATAACAGTTGAGCAGCATATTAAATGATGATATCACTGCATAACATACTATAATATTTCAGGGTTCTGTAATTTTTTTCGCTTATTTCAGCATGTCAGAATTATTCAACTCCTTCTAAACATTGCAGTCTTTGTGACTTCTTTCTACAGTAGGGTGCAATATTGTGTAAAAACCCAGTCAACTAGTCAGGTTGGAGACCTAGTCAGCTTGAGCTGTTACACTGATTTACCCCATGAGTGTGTTAAAGTGAAGAAGCAAATATGGCTAAAATCTCTCACATGAGCTTTTGAGAAGGTTGTTTGGCACATCACAAACATCAGTGTAGATCAGTCTATGGCTTCAAGAAGATGCTAAAAGTTTCTAAAGACCCAGCTGGCCGCTTTAGTGGTCATTTTGAAATGTTTTTTTATCATGAAACCTTTGAAAATGCTGAAGAAAAATCACAATATCATCAAAAGGAAGAACACTTATGATCAGATCAGCTGAAGAACAAAAAAGTCTTGCAAGATGACCTGATGAAAGGAGGACAAACGTTTGATGACAACTTGGACACCTTGTTGAACAGCACTCTTGACAATAAAGAAGGCCAGCTTTAGTATCATAAATTTAATTGAGATGGATCTGACTGGTTTGGAGGAATTTTTATATTGTGATGTGATCAAACCCATGGAGGTATGACTTTGGCCAAAGGTTATTAGCAGAAGAACATCATCACCTCTCATGGTCAAACATGAAGGTAGACTCGCCTAGTTATGGGGAGGAATTGGAAACCTTAACTGCATGAAGGACATCATGTAATCTTGGAAGTATCAGGCCATTATGGCAAATGTTTGTCTATGTATAGACTGAAGTTTGAGTTATTGCTTTACAGCAGTATAGTCACACTAAAGCACAGGTGTCATGGAGGGCCGCAGCTCTGCACAATTTACTTTCAACCCTAATTAAACACACCAGTTCAGACTAAATGAGACCTTCAGGCTTGCCAGAAACCCACAGGTAAGTTTGTTGAAGCTGGGTTGGAACTAAACTGTGCAGAGCTGTGGCCCTCCAGGAACTGTATTTGACACCTGTGCCCTGAAGAATACATCCAAATCACTGAAGACTGGTTTGGCGATCATTCAAGTAAAAAATGCAGAGCTGCAGGATTACTCTTCTCAATAGGGCTGCATGAAGTATTCAAGCTAGTCATAGGACTCCATGTTTAGCACTTGTCTCGTCACTGAGGCAGCGTTCTGACTGTGTTTACAAGCTCTTGCTCTGGTCCTGTTGTGCTCCAGTGCTCCCTTCTCCCTTTAGATTTATGAGCCTTAAGCTGCCCCCCTCCTGCCTGATCAGAGCCCGAGCCAGAAGCTGCACACAACAAACCACAGATGAGAAATATCACCTGCCGTCTCTCATAACCTTCACTGCTCACACTGAAACCGGCTCTTTTATTCCCCCACTCGTCCTCACAACCTGCCATCAATCTCAGACCCTCCCCTACAATAGAGATTTGGCCCGAGCTGAGAGTCACCCCAGCATCTCCTCAGAGAGACTCTCAGTAGCCCCTATGACAGCTGCTTGTTTTCTATATCATTGGAATTATAGCTGTGGTGAAAAATCGATTCTGCATCAATTTTGAGATTCATTCATGTTCTAAGATATGTTTATTTTGTACTTGCATTATTTAGAATAAAGCACCTTTTTAAACCTTAATAATATTTTAAAGGGTCACGAAACACCAAATCACATTTTTTTGAGCTGTTGACAGTCATATATGTGTCCCACGCTCTTATAAACACTATTAGGACACATATATTTCGCTAAAGAGTGAAAATTGGTTGTTTTTGCGTTTTTTCGAGCAAATTCGTTCTTGCGGTTTGAAACGAATTTTTGAAGCTGCTTCACGCCGATGAGATCTATGCATGTACTTCAGCGTGGAGAGTGGACATCTGTACCGGCCAGTGCATCGTGACGTCTCTGAGCGTGCGGCATTGATTCATGAGATAGCCTTTGTTCAAGCCAATCAGCACGCTCTCTTGTGTGTGTGGTGCAACTCATTAATATGCACGAGAGCTTCGAAGACTGTGTGTACGTGTTGCAGTGTCTAGACGGCAGGGACGCCACGTTGTGCTTCCAAAACAAGTGGAAGAAGAAGAATTGTTTGGACACACAGGTCGCCAGTGTTGTGTTTATGTGCTGCAAGCAAGGTTTAGTTTACATTTCCGCTATGAGAGCGCAGCTGGACTCGCACGCGCGCAGCAGAAATGCGTCTGTAAGAAACTTTTATTTTTCACCCGAGAGCTTTCCGCATCTGGAAATGGTGAAATCGGGATTTGCCGCTCGTCTCCTTTTAAAACACACGCCACTCCAATTTTGTGTGGATTGTCCTGGTCTACAGATTTGGTAAGCCATCAGTGCTCTTTGTTTGTTTATTCAGATGGCAAAGTTAGTTTGTAGTTAGTTAGTAGTTCGTAGAGTTCGTAACTCTTTTAGTGTTTAAAGACAGACCTTTGTTAAAATGATTAACTATTACTGAGTTTGCAGTACGTTAATATCTGTACAATATTAAAGACTGAAAGATCCACTCTAAATTCTGCTCTCCGAGTGTAAACACTGCAGTCAAACAATTGCTTTTGTGTAGAATTTTTGACGCATTTTGTGACCGGATAGTCTGTGGAGGGTTTTTTTTTTTTCTCCCTTACGCCGCGCGGTTTCAAACATTAAAAGAACACTCTTAGTAGTTTCTCACATATCGTTTGTCACTGGGGACATGCAGGAAATGTTCCTGGATAATAGTAAAAGTGCCAAACTGCCGTTAAAGTCGACAAATTAATAATTTGGCTAATAATTAGATGACTGATGTAAACAGTCACTGTCTTTCTCCCCCTGCGTCTGTGTGTGTGTGTGTGTGTTGTCTGTTTGAATGAAACATTACCTCTTTGAATGACAGTATTGACTAGATTAACGCACCAAAAAGTTTCTTTGAAAACCGCAAGCGCGCAGGGCAAACTTCATTACTTTACGCCTGTGTTGCCTGTTTGAACATCAGCGCGTGCCCAAATGGAAACTCCCATCTTTATGCAAAACCTTCCCTCATTCCCTCCCCTGACACTCCCACCTAAACAGAGCTGGACACACCCACTTTCCTGAGCCTTTCCAGACTGTAGGTGTGAAAACACCCAGCTGAGCCAGGGGGGTTTCGTGGCCTTCTAAATATCTTTATTTTCAGGGGAAAAACTAACAAAACTGTAATTGTTCATTTTAAGAAATTGTCTGCAAAATCAGATGCTATCAGATGTACACTTAAAATATAATTATAAAGAGAGAGAGAGAGGTGTTGGGAGTGTGTTTGTGTATTTTCACACATGACATTAGAAGTCATTAGAGAATTGTCTAAGGATGCTTGCCACAGCAGTTTGAAAAGGATGAACACTGAGATGAAGGAATTGAGTCTGCTGCAGGAGTGGGTTCTGTTGCCATCTTGTGCTCTATAGAAGTCATTGCAGTTAACAGAAATATCAGTGAACATCTGCTTTGTGTTCATGCATTGAGATAGGAGTGACATTGACCTGGTCTGTTCAGGTTAGAGGATAACCTACTATCCCAAGAGGCTTTTCGTATGTTCATGTGTTTAACGTTTGTGTCATATCCTTCAGTTTCCATTCAGGCGCTTGTATATGGTCTGTGTTCCATCAACATTATCATACGACTCTCTGTTTTGCTGATTCTTAGGCACATCTTAAAAGCTTTTCTCAGGATGATGATGATGTTACTGTAGACACGTTCAAGTCAAGCCTGTATTGTAATACACTGAGTTGAATGCCCTTCTGTAGGTCGAATCGCTGGAATGCATCTTCGACGGGCCGTCGCCTGTAGTGAAGGAGGAGAGTCCTCCGTCTCCTTCAACTCCCCTTACCAACCCGTATCCTCAAAGTCCTGTGAGCGTCCAGGTAACAGCCACCCGTCCGACTTGGCAAGCATTTTGTATGTGCTTCTGATCTGCGGCTTGCCAGTTCTGTGTTTGTCATATGGCTGTCCGTCATGTGCAGTCTGGTATCCGTCATCTCCATGTGGTGGACACATGGAGCTTTATATCGTTTCGTGAGAAGTCATGCAAATGCATACGCTGACACTAGAAGTACATCACAGTACCTCTAATTGATCATCCCAGTTTGTGTTCATGCAATATTTTGTTATCTATGGCCGCATGAGTGTGCTAGAATCTACATACGTGGGTTCTAGTTAAATCGAGCGACTTGTGTTTTGAAATGCAACAGCATTGTCGACGTATCCGTATATATATTTTGTGTATGTGTTGCATTTGTTGTCTGTTGGTGCATGCAGATATGCATGGAAGCTCCTCTGCTTCCACAGCGCATGGCCAGTGATCATCGGAGCTTCAGGATTCTGATTATAGCCTCATTACTGCATGAAATGATTATCGATGAGTTTTTATGATGTATAGCAGTGGTCCTCAAACTTTTTTCACCAAGTACCACCTCAGAAAAAAATTGCTTCTCCAAGTACCACCATAATGACCAGTATTGACATACAGTAGCATAGTTGGCGTAATTAAGCAGCTACAGCCCTGTGCAGTTGAAAAATGTTGCAGATTAATTCTCATTATTATGAATATGTATTATTATTATTATTTATTAGCCACTTTAAACATTCTAAATAGTTTGAATAGAGAAATTATAAATTAGATCTGCTTACTGCGCATTAAAGTAGGCTTTGTGTGTCAGATAAGCAAGTGATTAAACTATACCGGTCAACATTGGGATGTAAAAATACGGGATACGCCCCCAACAACCGTTACAAATACAGGGAGGAAATGTAAGAAAACATAACAAACATTAGAAAATTGAAAATAAAAGATTTAGTCTAATAAAATCACTGATCACATCTGTGTTATCGTACGCATCAAAGGGTTAAAAGTGTGTTCATTTTTTAACTTTAATTATTCAGCGATTCCTCCGCGTACCGCTAGAAGTAAGCCTGTGTACCACTACTGGTACACGTACCACAGTTTGAGAACCACTGATGGATAGTATAGGGCTGCACAATAGATCACATCCCAGGATCTTCAGTGTCACGTAGGGATTATTGTTGATCCGGAGCCACACTTTTGAATGCGTGTAATTTGTAGATTAATTGCAAAGTTTAACCGTTGTGGAATTATTAAAGTTTATCATTTTTTTCTTTCAAGACAAATATATGAAGTGAGTTTACAAAACTTGTTCCTGGAGGGCCGGTGTCATGCAGATTTTAGCTTCAACCCTAATCAAACACTCCTGAACAAGCTAATCAAGGTCTTACTAGGTATACTTGAAACATCCAGGCAGATGTGTTGAAGCTTAACCCTGCAGGGACACCGGCCCCATACCTGTCAACCCTCCCGTTTTTCCCGGGATTCTCCCGTATTTTACAGTTCTATCTCGCTATCATCCCGTAAATGTATTTTCCCGTATTTCTCCCGTATTTTTAGTCGTTCTCCGACAGATGTCAATAAACATTAAAGAGCCGATCCTCTCTATAAGCAACTCATACCGCCGAACCACCAGGGGCCGCCATTGCTCTTAAATCTGTTGGAATCTGTCTGTGCTTTCGTTTTATTTAATAGGCAAGAAACACTCTGAAATAAACATAAAAACGGCGGGATTCCCTTTCCTTTTCATTACAGGTGCCGTCGCTCCTCCTATACAATTCTCAAAACAGTCATAGAGGTGCGTGACTTTCAGCTGACGCGTCCGTAGTGATAAACAGACGCTGTTTCCCAAACGGATTCTGTACACTCGATTAGAGGCATAGTGAAAATGGATACTGGGTTTTGTGTTTGTGTTTGAACAGGCATATACACATAATTAATAATAATAACATCTAAAGATGTCGATCTTGATGAGGTTTTTTTTTTCAAACACAAATATTTTTTTCCTAAATGAGCATAAAACTTTAGGAAAGCAATTGAATGCTTTCATTATAACTATATTATACTATAACTATATGAACCCTTATTTTCACATCCCAATGTTGACAGGTATGACCGGCCCTCCAGGACCGAGATTGGTGACCCCTGGTTTAAAGCATTCACGCACAAACCTCGGCATTTGTAGTTTTAAACGCGAGTGATTTACATGTTAAGTCAATGCGAAGACACGAAGAGACATTCTGCTGCGTGATTTTTGTGAATGAATCAACATGAGTTGAGTGTATCGTGCACTTGACGTGAATCACTCGAGTTCGAAAATTCAGTGGACATTTATACCGCGTTAAACAATCAGGAGCTCGCTCTTGTAGGGACGTTTAAGTTACATTGCAATTAATTCCCACTAGATCAGAGGTGCTCAACCCTGCTCCTGGAGATCGACCTTCCTGCTGAGTTCAGCTCCTACATAGATCAAACACACCTGAACCAATTAATTAGGACCTAAACAGCACTAGATAATTACAGGCAGGTGTGTTTAATATGGGTTGCAACTGAAATCTGCAGGACGGTCGATCTCCAGGAGCAGGGTTGAGCACCTCTGCATTAGATTATAAGTAGACTGTTAGGTTGGGGTTAGGGGTAGGGCTAGTGTAAGTTGACATGTACTTGCAAAGTTTCTTATAGTCAGTTAAATGTCTTGAATAAATTTGATCACACTAACGTGCAGTGCTTTCTCAGAGACCCTCCTCCACCCCAGCTCCACTTGTGTTTAGATCTGCTATGGGGGTTATCATATCACATATATATCATGTGCGTAGCAGCGTGTTATATTCTCAGATTGCGTGTCTGAATATACAGGCAGTAGCAAGTCTTGGTATTTGCTCTGCCATAATAATCAAAGCAGCAGCAGCATAGCAGGTCTATTCCGCCAAGACCAAACATATTCTCTATTCTATTCAAAAGTTGTCATGACAGAAATGAGACTTCAATTTTTGTGTTTGTTTATATTTAGCACATTATAACAACCTGACGTTTTGAAAATGTAATAATTTATCCAGATGTCTCCGTTACAAAATCACCCCAACCATTCTGAAATAATACATTTCAATCAGTCACGTTCCATCAATCATAATATATTATGGCAAAACAAAATATTGCATTTTTCCCCCAATATTGTGCAGCCCTAAAGTGTTTCATATTTCTATTTTGGACTCCTGTTCGTGCACCGATATATGAGGTGAAAGTGCTTATTCAGGCCTTAGACGAGTCAGTATTTTCTATCTTCTAAGAATGAGGGGTGTTAGTGTGGGGTTGAGGTGAGACTGTGTCCTTCAGTCACTTTTCTCATACAAATCATGAGCCTTGAGCTGCCTCCCATTTCCCGTCAGTGACGTCAGTCCAGATATATCTCCCTGTGAGGCAAAGTTGATTGGCTTGATGGCACAGTAAAGAAAAGCGTTTGAAGAGTACGCCGAATCCTAAGAGGTCGCAACCCGGGAATTTCCACAGACACAGGAAAAGGATGCTACCCAGCCCCGTCATCTCCAAGACAACGTGACGAAGGATGGAAAAAGCACTCTTTTATCAAACTGCAGCCGTTTATCAGAGATACGTAGCATTGGAGCGCCGCCCGCATCGCAGACCTGTGGGCTAATTTCTTTCAGGCAGTCAGAGTGGAGCACGCTCAGTGCTAGCCAAGCCAAGCACCCAGTCTTCCTGCTGACTCATTTTGAGACAAACGCAGGCACCTGCAGCCGTCTGCACCGAGCTCACATCCCACCACTGCACAGCCACGATCTCATCCAGAAACTGCATCAGAGAGAGAGAGAGAGAGAGAGGGGGGAACGAGCAGCCTTAAAGGGGATGCTCAGATTGTAAAGCCTTTTATTTTTGCTGCAGTTTGTGTGTGCGTCAGGCAGCCTATCTGTTTTCTCCTGTCACCGGTGTGCTGCTCTTCGTAGGCACCTGCGCCACATGTTTTCGTCACGGGCACGAGCAATGTGCGGAAACTGCCTTTGAGATGCCTGCGTAAGAAGAGGTTGGAAGGGGGCAGGTCAGATTCGGGGGATTCGCAAGTTTTCTTTCACCAGAGCGTGAACCCCCACACAGCCTGTCCACAATGCTCAACTCAGTGTGGTATGCTAAAAAGATGGGTCGGCGGATTATGGGGACCCTCAGGAGAACCAAGAGGCGGCGTCTGCACTTGTTGGTAGGTCTGGAACTCCGCACCAAGAAAAACGCTGCGTGTCAATCGCTGCACTTGCTCTCCTCTAATTTGATACATGCATCAAGTTGTTTTCACTTGTGTGAAGCTATTTATTTAGTGTCGTTTGCAATTGCGTCAGTCTTATTATTGGAAAGTGAATTGCTGTCCCAAATGGACTATATCATCCCATCTTAGATTGTGAACTACAAAGCAGAGGTGCGTCAATTTTTTAGTTAGTAGTACGTCATTGTCTGAATGGCACTAATTGACTTGTATGGACACAGTAAAGTCCTTTGCTTTTGTTGTCTGAAACACAAGCATTGTTCGGAGTTAGATTAGTATCAGTCACCTGCGTGAGTGTGTGATGTGCAGCACGTCAGTGTGTTTCAGTGAGAAAATGTGAAAACGCATATCTCTTCTGTCTGCTGCCTGGCAACCTGCGTGCCTCTGTCATGCAGCAGTGCTTGCAGTGTTTTAAACACTTATATACACACACTGAGTGCACTGCACAAAGTGTGCACGTTACAGATGTGAATGGCAGCAGTGCTTTGCTACTGTTCCGATCATGGTTGTTAAACACTCTGGAATTCCTAAGCTGGTTAGATCTCTAGTTGCTAAACGATGCATGTAATTTGTTATCAAACGAACGCTACATGTTGCAGTGTCTACACTGTGAGAATGCTGGGTTCCACACAATCGATTTGTGTTGAGACAACATGAAGGAATTAAGTTAATTTATTAATTTCTACAAATTTAAGTTGATTGAACATAAAATAATTAAGTTGTCCCCCAAATAACTGAAGAGCTGATGTTTCAGCTTAATTTAAATGGGTAGTTGAACAAAGAGCAAATGTCATTTTTGAGTGTATGATGGCTTGGGCTATGCCTATGACTGGGTCATTGGAAAACACAGTTTGGTTGTTTGTTTATACATTCCAGACTATGTTTTGATCATTTATTTAAGGCATGTCTATATAAAGTTACAGTTTCAATTTATTTCCCAATCTATTACTTGCTTTTTCCTGGTGTTAGATGTAGTTTTAGGTGCTTTCAATATAAATTAAGTATATACTTATCTGTTATAGTTCACTCCAAAATGAAGATTTCCTCATAAAGTGGTTTAAAGTTTTATTTTATTTTTTATTTTTCTGTTCAACAAAGATGTTTGTGAAGAATGTTGCGAAAAAGCAGTTATTGGCATGCATGGTTGGAACAAAAAGGTATTGAAATCAATAGTAGTTTCCCCCCAACATTCTTAACTTCAACAGAAAGAAAGTCAAACGGGTTTGGAACAAGTGGAGGATCAGTAAATGATGTGTTAACTTTTCATTTTTTGGTGAAGTATCACTTTAAGAAAATAGTTCAGTCTGTTCTGAAGAGTTATGTTGTTTTTTCAAGAAGTAAACAAAATATATTTCTCTCATTTTAGTTCACCTTAGTGCAGGATATTTTGCGATATAGGCAAGATTGCAAGTAAACTTGACTGCTCATGAGGGGTTAAACAAACATTGACATAGTTTGTTATGACAAGTTGACATGAACAAAGACATCACAATCTTTGTAATGACAACTTGACATTACTAAGTCAATGTAACTTGTCATAAATCCATCATAAACATGATTGTCACGAGACATTATTTTTGTGCCATGAATAATTTTCTGGTAACATTTGCAGTCGAACAAGCTGAATATTTCTCATTAAAATTGTCATCACTCTGTCAAATAATTTTTAAGAGCATCATTAATATTTAATGACATTGTAATGACAAATTCAGCTTGTGCATTTTGTAGTTGAGGGGAGAAATATTAATGACGCTATTATAAAATTCATGACACATTTATGGCAAACATATTTATGACAGACTAACAAGTTTTGCTGTCTTAGTAATGTCAAGTTGTCATGACAAAGACTAAAACAGGTTGTGATGTATTTGATAATGTCAAGTTGTCATTACAAACAATGTCATCTTTGCATTTAACTTGTCATAACTGAGCGAATGACACGATTTTATCTGAGCCGTATAATTTTTTTGACCAGTAAAGTAAATATGCAATTTGGGGCAACCGATTCAAGTAGTATCGTACCTTATACTGTAGGAATAAAATTAGTAGGAAAATGCTTCTCAGAGTGTGCAAGAAATGCCAGAAAAGTCTGCAGAGGTTATCTGGGCAGATTATCAGGATGTGGAATCTATGTCATGCCAGACACTGCCTGAAAAAAGGTTGTCCTTCACCTAAAGAGACTTGCGCTCATCCGATCTCAAATAAAAATGAATTCATTAGGAAGCATTAGAAACGTATACAATTCTATTTTTACAGCTCACTTCACATGAATGCATATTATTTCTATAGCACTTTTACAATGTAGATTGTGTCAAAGCAGTTAAACATAGAAGTTGTAGTAAATTGAAACCGTATCAGTCCAGTTTACAGAGATTAGTTCAGTTCAGTGTGGTTTAAATCTCATTGCTAAAAAGGCCAACCACTGAAGAGCAAACCCATCGATGCACAGCTTCACAAGTTCCAACCTAGCGAGCCAGTGGCGACAGTGGTGAGAAACAAACTTCACCAGTTGACGAAGGGGAAAAAAACTAGAGAGAAACCGGGTTCAATTGGGCCATTTCTCCAATGGCCAAACTTCCGGTGCAGAGCTGCAGTCTAGGCGCCAGAGGCTGGAGAACACTGGACGTCCATCATGGAGAACTGCAGATGCTCTCTTTTGATAAAAAAATAAATAAAATAAAATCATGGGTCACAGTTTTGGCCAAGGTCATCATCATCAGCAGTTCTTTCATGTTGCCTGAACAGAACAGGCTTTTATCGTGGACTGAGTCAAGAGAAAAGGTGCTGACAGCAATAGCCAAGACAACATCTGTGGACCCTGACTGCTTTCAACATCTTTTGAGAATCTGACCCTGTCAATAGCTGCCCTAATTTGTCAGCCATTGTGTGGCCTATGGAAGATTTGAAAACAGATATCCAACGTTTGGTGCCCAGTTCAGCTCTAGAAAGAGTTCGCTTGTACCTATTTGCTGTTGCCTAAACATGCTCGTTGCGTTCTTTCACTCTTAACGTGATAAGATCCATCCGTTCCTACTATCGGTGAAGATTGTACCTATAGTTAAGCTCAGTGCTGTAGCATAGTGGTCTAATTGTCAATCAGCAAGGTGACAGGATGACCCTAAAAATGGGTTTTGTTGGCATCTCATTAGACATGCGCACAATGCATTCAGGGGTAATTTGCAATGAATAATTAATGTCCTGCCATATCTGTTATCAGAGGGAGGAGGAGCTTTAGCATTGTTGTCTGGGATGGCATCTTACCCCCTGAATCAATAGCTAAACCCAATTCTTCAGTGGCATTTATGGGCCTTTATCTGATTACATGAGGGCATGCAACAGTATCACAGCGCTCAGTGTTGACACGAATGATAATGTTTTCGTAGCCTCCAGTCCCTGCTGTAGGCTCTAGTGCACTAATGAATATGTCAACAGATGAAGTCGAAGAGCGTGTTTACTGTGGCTTCTGGTGCGAGACAGGGGACCGGAGCCTGCGCGGGAAATCCTGCTGGCTCTCTTAGATGTGCGAGCAGTTGCCATGGCTTTAAACTCCCACAGGAGTGGAGGCAGAGCCTGGTGACAAAATCAGCCAACTCATCCGGCACCTGTGGCACATCCATGGAACTGTTGAGCAGACGAGGTTCTGTTAAAGATCGGGAACTACACGCTCTCTGGCAGTCCAACTCCTCGGGACCTGGGGAATACTTGATATCTTTTGGGAAATCATATTCGAAGTGGAGATTCGATCATTTCTCAATGAAGAATGTTTGGGTTTGGTTTGGACTTTAGACGCTTGCTTTTAAACACATCCAGAAGAATTATTGGTTGGAGTGACATTCCCAATCGGACACAATTGGATTAATCATTCATCGACCTTTGAATTCAGAAGATCTCTTGCACAGATGGTTTCAGTGGAACAAAATAGACCCATTTGGTAATTCATCCAGCTACTGATCACCATCTTTGAGTTTGCTTCTCTTGCATCCTGAGGCTGATAAAGGAGTACCGTAGAGGAGATTTATTCTCCGCATCTCTGAAGCAGTGGCTGTTTTGCTGAGCAAGACTTGGGTCATGAGTACACAAGCTTTGTCCTGATGACAACTCCTGATATGGCCAGTGCAGGAAGCCACACTCATAATTAAGGAAGTTGTTTGGAAATACTCTCAGGCTTTAGATAGATTTGTTTTCCTGTCTTTGTCATCGACACGCTCCCGAGAAGTGCCTAGCGTGCCTCCATAGAGCGCTTGCAGGGATGAATTACATCTTCGGGGGAAACTCGCTGTACCCCAGGGGAAGTCGAGGCAGCAGCACCAGCTCGGCCCATGGAGGCTCATCTGGACCCAAGCTCAGACAGTGGTCTGTTCGGAGTTCCTCTGAGGAGACTGCCAAACAGACCCCATCCCGCTGGCGCCGGGTTCTTGCGACTCTCACTCGCCTCAATACCTTCACAGACTGCATCGTATCAAGGACAAGTCAAGTAAGTTCTGCAAGCTTATTCAAAGGTGCCGTGGAGTAGTTTGAATCAAATTTTACTTGTCAATGAATCGTTCTGTCTTATGTAAACTAGTCATGGCACGATAACCGGTTTGGAAAAGTCAGGTTTTTCTTTTTTACCTGTCATCAGAGACCATTTTATTTAGGGCAGCAGTATCTCCAACAGCAAAGGACCATCAAAACCTATTGGCCAGCCCACATTTCAGCAAACTTTTGAAAAGCAGATCACTTTTGCACCAACATGTATGACAACCATGCTATGGACCTGGACAGTGCAGTATTGTGTTCAACGGGATAAAAATGGGTAACACTTTATTTCGATGGTGTAAGGTTGGTCTTTTAACTACAGTGTAGGCTTAGAAGGCTGTTATCATCCTAATGGTTTATCAGCTAGATCACATACAGCAATAGCCGGAAGTTAATGAGAATTATTTATATTAATTATTAAATTTTCTTTTAATTGTATTTTATTAACATTACCCCTACCCTAACCCTAAACCCAACAGTCACTGTAATGTAAAGACAGATGTAGATCTGGAGTCTTCTCTATTAGTGTAGCTGATTAACCATGTAAATGATAACAGCCTTCTGAGCCTACCAGTATCTTTATCTATAGATATAGCCCATATCTATCAGCTTATAACCATTAATTATGGAGGGTAAATCCTGCCAATTTTAAATAAATAAAACAAACATTGGAAATGAAAATGAAAACCAGTTTAACAATATCATTATAAAACACTGCTCGCAAAACACCTGCCAAAATTGAAAATAAAATGAAATTATTTAATTTCTTTTAACTACAGTGGTTTGAACTGTAGTTCTGCCGAATGACTAAAAAGTTATCAGTATGATGGTAAAAAACTGTACATTCTAGTCAAACCATCCTTCTGCAATCTTATACCAAAAACGGAAATAAGGGCAGTATTAATAGCTTTAAATGTAGGGGAGCGTTGCTATTGTGTGATTGTATTGTATTGCAATATAGAACCATTAAATGTTGATGTTAAATCAAAAGTAATTCACAAATACTTGAAAATAAGATGATTTTATGATAATAATTTTCTATGGTTACATCTGAATTAGTTACAAATAACTGTATAAAGCGATAAAACATGAAATAATAAAAACATATGATAATAATTGTACCCAGCTTAAATGTAAATTAGAGTTACCTGAGAGAGAGAGAGAGAGAGAGAGGGAGAGAGAGGGGGAGGGAGAGAGATAGAGAGAGAGTTGGGAGAGAGTCAGAGCAGGAGAAGAAAGAGGGCAGAGCCCAGTTTACCACCTATTTTGTACCTTTCTTGACCATGTGACCAAAGCCTAAATACTGAGACATTCAAACTGACCAATCAACATGTGACTACATCATAAAACCCCCACAGTCCACATAGCTGGCCCTGATCTTTTCAATGTCTGCCTTTGGAATTTGTGTAAGCCTTCTTTGGTGAAAAAGACATGTTCTGCCATATAAACAAATGCATATAATAATTTTCATCCCTACAATGGTCCATTTGAGTATGAGTAGACTGTCTACTTAATATCTGTTGATACTGACATTCAACAGACATTTAACTGACTATAAGAAACTTTGCAAGTACATGTCAATTTACACTAACACCAACCTAACAATCTACTTATAATCTAATGAGAATTAGTTGCAATGTAACTTAAATTCAGCAAACGGACCATCAAAATTAAGTGTGACCTAAAAATGTTCTTGTTTTTTTGACCCAGACATTTAAAAAGAACTTATTTTAGAGTAGTAGTCCCGATACTATGAAACCGTGATATTTTTATCCAAGGTTATCATACCGTCAGAATCTTACCTAATATAAACATGCTGACCTGTGATTTTTAGGTATGTTAGTTGAACAAACGGTGTTGCGTTATAGTTTGTGATATTCAGACCTTAAAAAGTCTTAAGCTTAAACAGGTCTTAGTTTTCCTCTGTCCAAGCTACCCAATCAGCTCGACATCCATCCAATCACCAACAATCCATCTTAATAAAATCAGCAAAAGAATACTAAAAACAATTATACAGTTCCTCATGATAATAACAAAACAATTTATCACTTTATTTTTCATTCATACCAAAACTATTTACAGAAGTAAGGGCGAGTAGACTACATTTATAAATAGGCATACAGCTTAAAAGTTTTATAACAGAAATGCATTAGTTTGAATAGAAGTTATACGCAGTCAATTAGGACCAAAAGCCAACAAATATATATATTTGTGATTATTTATGTAATTCCCTCCACAATAAGCATATTTTTAACTATGATAAACTTCCCATTTAAAATAAATAAATAAATAAATAATATTTAAAATAGTGTATACAGCTAGAGTTTTCTTCTTTTGACACATTAAAGCATGTCGCTAAGAAATAATAACATTTGATTTGATTTTACATTTGATTTGTGGCCATTAGAAATAATCATTAGTTTTTAGCCCTGTATAAGTCTAAAATTGTATCCATAATGGTCTTAAAAGTGTATAAAAAAGTCTTAAATTTAACTTGATGAAACCTGCAGAACACCTGAAAATGCCCTTAAAATAAGGTTTATTATAAATACTGCTTTATTTTAATGGCATGGGCGGATGAAGTCAGAGCTCTGCACCATAAAACAAGCGAGGCTTCACTTTAAAGCCCTTGTGGATTAAATGCTGTTGCCAGGAGAATGTTTGTTGTCAGTTGACATGCCATGTGATTTAATCATCCCAATAGTTGGCTTTTATCAATGACTCTTACAAGACACTGTATGGCAAGTGGATGTGCTTATAATACACTCACAATAGCACTAGATGTTTTATTACCCAGGCTGCTTTTCCTATGTAATACCAGTGAGTCAGTTGAAAATGACTCAACAGCAGCAGTTCAGCTGAAGGTCGAAGACAAAATTAAACATGCGAATCCATCTCATGCATGAATATATGACCGTTTAATTACATTTAGTTAAATGACACGGTGGCTCAGTGGTTAGCACTGTCGCCTCACAGCAAGAAGGTCGCTGGTTCGAGGCTCGGCTGGGTCAGTTGGCATTTCTGTGTGGAGATTGCATGTTCTCCATGTGTTGGTGTGGGTTTCCTCCGGGTGCTCCGGTTTCCCCCACAAGTCCAAAGACAAGAGCTATAGGTGAATTGAATAAACTAAATCAGCCGTAGTGTATGTGTGTGAAAGAGTGTGTATGGGTGTTTCCCAGTGCTGGGTTGCAGCTGGAAGGGCATCCGCTGTGTAAAACATGCTGGATAAGTTGGCCGTTCATTCCACTGTGGCAACCCCTGATGAATAAAGGGACTAAGCAGAAGGAGAATGAATGAATGAATTACTTATGGTTTTGGGAATATGACAGAGTCTTAAATGCTTCATTTATTTATATTCATATCCATAATCCTCACTACACTCTAAAAAATGTTGGGTTGTTGTAACCCAATGTTGGGTCAAATAGGGACAACCCCAACATTAGGTTAATTTTTTTTCAGCTAAATTTAAATGACACTTTAACTTTTTAACCCAAGGGATTGGTTTGTCCCTATTTGACCCAATGTTGGTTTATCAACAACTCAGTTTTTTTTTTTCAGAGTGTGTGTGATACACATCACCGTAATATCAGATTGTCACTATCAGATACACACTACACAATTATTATTACAAAAAAAAAATATTATTATATTATTTTTATTATATATTTATTATTATTTTTATATTTATTATAACAAATAATAATAATTATTATATTATTATTATTATATCTCCCATATCATCCCAAAACTCAATCTCATTTATTAATCAATATAAGGACATTATTTTTTCTCTCTAGATTTGGTAATAATATGTGACCCAGACAAATAGCAGCCGATTTGAATGTTATCATTCGATTGTATGGGTGTTATCAGTTGTTATCGGCTGATAGATATGGGCCAGTAGGGGCCTTCTGTGCCTACTTGTAGGCTTAGAAGGCTGTTATCATCCACATGGTTTATCAGCTAGATCACATACAGCAATAGCCGGAAGTTAATGAGAATTATTTTTTATTAATTATTACATTTCCCTTTAATTGTATTTTATTAACATTACCCCTACCCTAACCCTAAACCCAACAGTCACTGTAATGTAAAAACAGATGTAGATCTGGAGTCTTCTCTATTAGTATAGTTGATTAACCATGTGGATAACAGCCTTCTGAGCCTACCAGTATCTTTATCTATAGATATAGCCCATGTCTATCAGCTGATAACCATTAATTATGGAGGGTAAATCCTGCCAATTTTAAATAAATAAAACAAACATTGGAAATGAAAATGAAAACCAGATTAACAATATCATTATAAAACACTGCTCGCAAAACACCTGCCAAAATTGAAAATAAAATGAAATTATTTAATTTTAATTTTCCCTGTGACAACACATCATCCATGTCAAACTGGTAATTAAAATGAAGTTGCCGATTTAAGATTTCATTTTCACTGTGACAACACATCGTCCATGTCAAATTGATAAATAAAATAAAGTTGCAGATTTAAGATTTCATTTTCACTGCATTTCCGCGTCAAGACTGCCAAAATAAAAATAAAAAGCCAAACTGAAACATTAAATGCAAACACAAATTTTACAAAGCTTGTTATTAATGTTTACGCTATAATAGTGACACAATTCAAATTAAAACGTAAATTTATGTTTTCCTTTTATTGACCCTTTTATTTCAGTTTTCATTTTCATTTTCAACGTCAACCTGTATGCAAAGCCTATGCTAGTCAGTGGGAGAAAATGTCAAATTTGTAAAATTTTAAAAATGTAAAATGTAAAAATTTTAAAATGTCTTGACGCAGAGATGCAGTGAAAATGTTAAATCGGCAACTTCATTTTAATTATCTGTTTGACATGGATGATGTGTTGTCACAGTGAAAATTAAAATTAATTAATTTCATTTTATTTTCAATTTTGGCAGGTGTTTTGCGAGCAGTGTTTTATAATGATATTGTTAATCTGGTTTTCATTTTCATTTCCAATGTTTGTTTTATTTATTTAAAATTGCCAGGATTTACCCTCCATAATTAATGCCCATTAAATGGAGTGATAACATTGGAAGCAGGTGAAAATCATTCATTCATTCATTTTCTTTTCGGCTTAGTCCCTTTATTAATCCGGGGTCGCCACAGCGGAATGAACCGCCAACTTATCCGGCATTTGTTTTACGCAGCGGATGCCCTTCCAGCCACAACCCATCTCTGGGAAACACATCCATACATTCTCATTCACACACATATACACTATGGACAATTTAGCTTACCCAATGCAGGTGAAAATATCAGCGATTATTTATCTTAACACATCTGAAGTGATTCCCAACAGTCGTGAGGCTTGAATGCAAAAAAACAACTGTACGCTACTTTTCAAATATCCTTTCAAATCAATTCCTACTAAATATTATACTCGTACAATAATAATAAATACCCTTTTACAATACACCGTTATTAGGATTATGTGTAGTGAGTTGAGAACCAGCAGAGTTGGTGTTGTCTGTGTGGCCAGAAGGTGGCACTGGAACTGCACTAAATGACTAACTGCAAACGTGATCCTAATCCTGACGTCCTTCCAGTTTTATATTTCATCTCTCACTTCCACCTGAAACGAGCATGAAGGGATTATGATTAATCTCGCCCACTTACAGTTAATGCAATTATTATAGACTCCACGAATCGTTCAAAGGGTTAAAAGCTGCACCTTTTAAATGACAAATATATGAATGACTCTGGCAGTGTCTGGCACTGTAGCACTGCATTATTAGCCTGCCCTTTAACCTGCTCCCTGTATTCAAGTTGATCCCAGCCGACACACATACTACTCTAAATGCTGAGACAGTGGTTGTTAACAGCTTGGCTCACTCAGACTCATCAATTCAAATCCACTTATAAAATCAGCCTCCAATCCAATCACCAGAGTTGTCATGTCAACGCTGCTATTCTAGGCCATTTATCTATTCATTATATTCCCGACGGAAAGATCCTTTGCATCTATACACTACGGCAAGCCATCTGTCATGACAGTGGTCATATGTAATATGCATCGGACTGCGCATTGCTTTATACGCAGTCCTTTCCTCATCAAAAGATCCTTGAACGAAAGGAAATTGAGTAAGTTTACACCACAAACATCGGTTTGCACATTTAAAGCGTCAAAATCCAATTTACACTTGACTTAAATCTATAAATAATGGCTTATTCAGCTTGACTGTGATCACACGGAGCACTGGAACAAAGCTTCCCGCGGCTTTCCAGGAAATCAAAGAGGTCAGATATTCTTAATTATTGCAGGCGTGAAGCTGTTTACTATATGGATCCCCTCTCACGCTAGGTTACGGTCGTTGTGTGCGTGTTGGCACCGGTTCAGCAGGCTGGCTTTGTATGTGAATCGGAGCTCAGCATTGATTATTCATGCCAGGAAAAAAGCCCCTCCGCGCCTGATGCCTTTGCCCATTGGAGCTCTTTAATTGGCATGAGAACGCGAAGAGATGAGAGGACGGGTGAACGAGAGAGATACCGAGAGGATCATCGCGTAAGAGACTGGGCTGAGTTTTCTTGCGTTCATTAGTTGGCAAGGCACTCCTCGAACCTCCTTTGACTTCCACGTGTCAACGATGACGAACTTCTACTCCGGCAATGAGTACAGCAGCCAGAGAGCAGACAGGACTGTCAACCTCAGGCAGAATCCATCATCTACATCTATTCTCAAGCAACCGCATCTCCAGCAGATGGCCAACCAGGAGGGCTCCCTCCATCCCACCTGTTACTGCTCCTGCACCTTGCCCTTAAATATCGGGAAAACCAGGGCTAAGTTTCTTAATCTGCGTGACAGTGTGAGGAAAAGCCCAACCAAGAGCACAGCCAAAGTGATCGGGCCTGGGGAGAGGGTTTCTCTTTGGGCCTCTGTGTCATTTGATAAGGTAAGATTGAGGTGAGGTAGCAGCAGCTCGATGTTGGGACCTTTTTGATTCTTTTGGTATCGTTGCGTAAATTTAGGTTTCTTCTTTACACTTCGAGTTAGGGCTGTGCAATATGGCATATATCATATGGACAAAGTCTTATCATTTCATATTATGCTGTATTGCTTATTTATACTAATGGTGAGGTAGCAGCAGCTCGATGTTCGGACCTATTTGATTGTTGATTGTGGATTGTTTGTGTATTTTGTTTGCGTCTCCTCTACATTCTGAATTAGGGCTGGTTCAGCTTTTCTATATATATCATATAGACAAAAGTCTTATCGTTTCATATTATGCTGTGTTGTTTATTTACGCTAATGGTGAGGTAACACTAGCTCTATGTTCGGACCTTTATGATTGTTGGCCGTTTTTGTATCGTGTTTAATTTGGGTTTCTTTACACCTCGAATTAAAAATGTGCAATATGACTATATACTGTATATCATATGGACAAAGAGTCTTATCATTTCCTATGCTTTACGGTAATGGCAAGGCAGCAGCGGCGCAATGTTCGGACCTTTTTGTTTGTTGATTGTTTTTGTATCTTGCATTAAATTTGGTTTTATTCTTTACACTTCGAGTTATAACTGTGCAATATGGCATATATCATATGAACAATGTTTTACTGTTTCATATTTTGCTCTATTGTTTATTTACAATAATGGTGATGTAGCAACAGCTCGACGTTCAGAACTTTTTGATCGTTGACTGTTTTTGTATTGTGTTAAGTTTGCGTTTCCTCTACATTCTGAATTAGGGCTGTGCAGCTTTACTATATATATATCATATGGACAAAAAGTCTTATCGTTTTATAATATGCTGTATTGTTTATTAACAGTAATGGTGAGGTAGCAGCAGCTCTATGTTTGGACCTTTTTGATGGTTGGCTGTTTTTGTATTTTGTAAATTTGGGTTTCTTTACACATCGAATAAGAGATGTGCAGTATGACTATATATATCACATGGACAAAGAGTCTTATTATTTCCTATGCTTTATGGTAATGGAAAGGTAGCAACGGATCGATATTCAGACCTTTTTGATTGTTTTTGTATCTTGCATCAAATTTGGTTTTATTCTTTGGATATATTTTCTGCTGAAGATATTGTTGTCTTAAAAAACAAAAACAAAAAATGTAAATATTAAACATACCTTTTCCAAACGGCGTTATACCTTGAAAACAGTTATCGTCCCATGCCTACTATTTATCATATGGACAAAAAGTCGTATCATTTCATATAATGCTCAGTGATTTATTCACTGTAATAGCGAGGTAGGAGCTCGATGTTCGAACCTTTTTGATTAACTGTTTTTGTTTTGTGTTAAATTTGGGTTTCTTCTTTCTACTTTGAATTAGGGCTGTGTAATATGACCATATATATATCGTAAGGACAAAGGCTTATCGTTTCATATTATGCTCGTTTATTCACGGTGATACTTATTTTTTTGTTTTGAATTTTTGTCAGTGCAAAATTACTTAATTAATTAATTACATAATTAACTAATTATGGGGATGCAGACAGAAACATAACAGCACCGTGAGAAATTTGTAATCTTAATAGTGAAATATTTACATTTTGAATGTTATTTTAGCAATTTATTTATTTATTATTGTTTTATGTTTGGTCTGTAATAATTTGTTTTTCATTTTGTTTTTGTATCTAATTAATATTTGTTTTATATTTTACCATTTTTTATCAAACGTTTGCCTAACGTTTTTCTAACTATAAAGTCAGAAATATGATCACATATGAATGAGTACATTTCTGAGTAGTAAAAAAGAAATTGTCCTTTAGTCTATTAACGGATAGAATTGACAGAAATGGCATTATGAGATGATGTGAGATGACTTTTTTTTGTTTGTTTGGTCATGTCACGCAGCGCTACTTTAAATGGTGTGCTCTTGTCATGTTTCGTTGATCTTTCACAGGTTGTGTGGAGATTGTGGTCCTCATTCACTTGACTCTGTTTTATGTGAATGACTCTGTACTTGGTGTCTTGGTAAATGCAGTGTCTATATTGTTTAGTGCCGCTTTGTTATATTTGTAAGTTGTCGCATATCTTTTTACATTTTGAAATGTCAGTTACTGTCAGGGCGATGCTAACCTTCCAGTGTGCTGATGCGTTGGTTTTCCGTGTTAAATTCATTTAGAGCAATTAATCCAACAATTAAAGGTCTGTAGTGGAATGCTAAAGTGGAACTCCAGTCAATGCAATTGACAAGCTCTTATTTTAGTTCCTGTGCTGTGTGTGTGTGTGTGTGAGAGAGAGTTTGCAGTTTAGACACTATAACAGTTAAAGCACCATCAATATTGTTTAAAAGCAAACCCAGTGTACGTGAGCTTATATACAGAGACATTCAGAAGGTATATGTATGTATATGTGTGTGTGTGTGTGTGTGTGTATA
>CAIGQQ010035826.1:4616692-4630283 GCA_903798035.1 Danio albolineatus | reverse complement strand
ATACATACATACATACATACATACATACATACATACATACACACAGAGAATACAGCAGGGACCAAGATGGCAGAACTTATCACTAAATAGAATTCCATCAGAAAAAGATAAAAAGGAAAAGAGAAGGGAGTTGGTGGACCTAGACAATGTAATTGAGAAGATGACTAGAGAGATGCCACATGTCTTGAGGAGAATTTGGGATGTTACAAAGCAAAGGGTTTCTCTAATTAAAACTCATGTAATACCATTTGTGTTTTCTAACAGTTATGTAGATTATTTGTCAACATTTTGGCTTGTGAAAGGCTGTTTTGAGGACTTTCATTATTAAGCTTATTTTCAGTATTCTATTCTAAATGGTTCCTTAATACAAGGCATTGTGTTGTTTAGTGTAATCCAACTTATCTATGTTATGTTGGCTTTGTTCTACATCACAAAGGAACAAAAAAAAAGAAAAAAAGAATAAGGTCTTAAAGAAGTGTTTTTGCTTTTTTTTATTTTTTACTTACCAAGTTTACGCATTGCACATAATTGATACCAAATGAAAAACTTTAAAGTTTTGATTTCCATTGTAGGAGGCAATAAATGGAAAAACCTTCATTCATTCATTTTCTTTTCGCTTAGTCCCTTTATTAATCCGGGGTCGCCACAGCGGAACAAACCGCCAACTTATCCAGCACCTGTTCCACGCAGCGGATGCCCTTCCCAGTGGCGCAAAAAAGGGGGTATGCAATATATGCAGCGCATAGGGGTGCCATTGTGCCAAAACTATTTTTTTAATTATCTTTATTAAAAGTTTCAAATAATAAAAATAAATTAATATTTTTGGTTAAAAATGTTTATCCTGCATTTTATATGAATATAATATTCATATAAATAACATTATCGCCAGCCAGATTCCGTATGGGCCTACTGAATATATTTCAGACAAGATAGAAAATAATATTAGGATTAAAAAATTCCCCTATATAAATTTTATATTATATCTATTCTTACCCCTTTTAAAACTGACACATAAACAAATAGTCAGAATAGTCAAATTTTTTGGAACTGAGATGTTTATTAATTCTTCTATCAAGATCCATTTTTATACCATATACATGTTTTTATAAATTTATTATGAATCTTATTGATACATCAGGCCTTTTGGTAACTTTTTTTGCTTAAAACTAATTCAATTTAGTTAAAACAAAAAGTTTGCCCATGACATTTTGATAAAATGGCAGTTTGTCTTTATTTTTACAGTTTAGTCTTTTTTATTTCATTTTGTGAGAGGTGTAATACTGTAGTTTCAGTCAATTGTTCATGCAAAGACAGACCTGACACCTCTCATAGTATGCATGTGTGAAGTGATTGCATTTTAAAGCATTTTTTGCCCTTTAGGACTCCCATATCTATCATTTTGTTTTAACAAAAGTACAAAAAGTACAAAACCAAGGTATGTCAAGGTGCTATAATCATTTACTGTGACTGTTTAACTTTGACATGTTGATGAGGAAAAAATAGGGGGGGCAAATCTTGAACCCGCATACCCCTCAGTAAATGTGCTGTTGCGCCCCTGGCCCTTCCAGCTGCAACCCATCCCTGTGAAACATCCATACACACTCATTCACACTCATACACTACGGACAGTTTAGCTTACCCAATTCACCTATACCACATGTCTTTGGACTTGTGGGGGACACTGGAGCACCCAGAGAAAACCCACGCAACCACTGGGAGAACATGCAAACTCCACACAGAAATGCCAACAGACCCAGCCCAAGGCTCGAACTAGCGACCTTCTTGCTGTGAGGCGAACGTGCTACTCACTACGCCACCGTGGCGCCCAATTGAATAACCTATTCTAAAGAAATTATGAAATTTTTGGGTCTTAAATTGTATTTGTTGAGGTCTTAAAAAGGTCTTAAAAAGCATTAAATTTTACTTTTAAAATGTTGCAAGAACCCTGTGTTTGATATACGTAATGTGCACGCGCTTTTCTATGTATGTGTGTGCGCTCTGCTCGTCGCGTTTTCTCTTTATCCGTGTCGGAACATCATAATTTCTTTCACACACACACGCACACAACACACACACATCCACATTTACACATACAGGCACAATATCAGACACACACACACACTGGCATGGAGTCGTGACCGCACAACAAACAAAAAAATAGTCCGATGTTTTGGAGTTATTACTCGCGTCAAACTACAAGGAATTCTCCGACTCATCATCTGCTCCAGATTCTATTGCCAGTAAAGACGAAGCTGACTTTTGTGAAGGATTAGATCCATTCCAAGACATGCTAGTATATACTTTATAAATGCTTTGCTTTTGACTATTATATGCTCATAAACAATGCTTTGCTTTGAGTATGAATATAAACATAACATAGAATAATCCCGATAGTATGACGCGCTGTTTACTCTTATCGATTCACTTTTATGCCTAAAACTTCAAACTTTTATACCTTTAAACTTACATTTTTTGCTGTATTGCTGAATCGTGCTTATTATTTTACTTACATTGATGTCGTTTTGAACACTGAAGCCCTCAGAACCCCTCATTTGTGGTCATTTGTAGAGATTTTTTGTTGATCAATCAAATTGTTCTGTCTACACTGTTTATAAAAATAAGTGTATCTCACAAACGAATTGATGTAATTAGACCAAATCAGTTTTATATAGTTTCAAAGGGTTTTGTGCATGTTTTTTACATTGACAAGTTTGAGGTTTACATTTGTGTTATTTCTGTATATAGTAAAAACTAAGCGATTTTCAATTTTTTTTGTGTTTTATTGCGCTTTTAAGCTATTTAACTAGTTAATATAGATTTATGACATACAAAAACTTAAAGTTGGGGATGTAAGGATATTATTGATATATGGCATTTGAAAATACTCAAAAGAATGACATCACAGCAAGTAAAAATACTAAGATATACCCTGGCGGAATTGTTCTATGGCAGGTCTTAAAGGGTTAAACATTTTTTAATGTGATACTCCTATACGTGTGTTACAAATGAATTAAAACATAGCTACTGATAATATGTGAAGTATCAAGAGAGCAAATTCTAGAAACCGTCTGACAGGAACATAACGCGGAAGTCCCATTCGCATTCCAGCCGCAGATGTCCACAGTTTAGTCGTCACAAGATTACAACGCACAAACCGTGTGGATTATGGCTTCACATTCATTCACATGCTCATTTCCATTTCCCCATTGCTCCAAATGCACCAATAATCACAAAGAGGGTCCCTCCTCGACATATCTGCCCCAATCCGACACACTCTCCCCATACACAGTGCTCGATTCCTATGTTAAGCTGTGAATGTTGTGTTGTGTATGTATACGTGACCTGACCTCTCCCCTTCCATGCTATTGTTCAGCAGACAGATGCTGTCCCACCCTCCACTCTCATAATCCCTGTGATCCCAATCTCCACTGTCCCCACGGAGCCCGCTGTCATCTCTCCATCAACGTCACAGGTCTTTTTTTTTTCTTTCTCTATATTCACTCCCCCCCTCTTTTCCCTTTTTTTGTGCTCTATTGCTGTTGGTCATTTTATTGCTTGATCCCTGCCTATTTGCACTGCTCGCTGACGGGGCTGAAGGATTATCGGCCCCTGAGTTGGGTAAAGTATCGCAGCTCCCCTTGACTAATAGCATCTGCGTGTCAGCCTGCCGGAGGACGTGGAAAGCCCCATAAAAAAAACACACACGGAGAGAGAGAGAGAGTGGATTTAATTTTAGGCTACTATTTGGCTGGATATAACATTCATGCTTCAGCATCGCATGTTCTGCAGTGTAAAATGCCATGTACGTACGTATGCTGGAAGCGCCGTGTTAATCTGGTGTGAGTGCCAGTGGTGGTATATGTAGCGTCATGTGGAGAGTAAGTGAATATGCTTCCCTTTTTTTTTGCTGCTAGATTAACACTGCTTTATTTCTTTTAACTCACTGTGTTGGATAGAATGAAGAATGAATCTGTGCTTTAGCTGGACTGCTTTCTCTTGCAGGCAAATCCTCCCCCTGTCGTGGTGAACACAGAGAGCTTGGATTCAGCTCCATACGTAAGTCCTTTTTTCTCGTTATTTTACATGTAGAGTTGAACAGAGCAGCAGCAGGTCATCTAATTCTGTAAATAGACTCAAAACTATTATTTTCGAGGCTTGTTTGAACTATTTAAAGAGTTCATACGGTCATGGGAAACCTGGAAAAGTCATGGAATTTAGACATGGCGTTTTCCAGGACTGGAAAAGTTTTGGAAAAACAGAAAAACCCACAGAGTTTTTGGAAAAGTCATGGGAATTAGTTGAACAAATATCTGTATGCTTGAATTAGGGCTGCGCGATATTGTAAAAATCTGACATTACGATATTTTGTATTTCTGTGATATATATTGCGATGTGAACACAATTTCACCAGATGATTTAACAGGTGTATTTGGATTGATTGGGGGGTTTTGTAGACGAGTGAATCTTAAATAATTAGTCCAAAAATTAATCGTAATTAATCACATCCAAAATAAAAGTTTAACATAATATTTGTGTGTGTACTGTGTATATTTTATTATGAATATATAAAAACACACATGCATATACTTGATAAAATGTTAGTTTATATTTAGACATATAAAAAATATATGTGTATGATACAAATTTTACATTTGAATATGATGTAACTACTTTGATGTAACTTTTTTATTTATAGTTTTGGCTTCTATGAATGTGTTTATCACATATACATAATAAATATATATAACACACACACATATTATGTCAAAACAAACTTTTATTTTGGATGTGATTAATCACGATTAATTTTTGGACAGCCTTATAAATAATATATAACAAAAAAATGACAAGCATAGATAAATAAAATATAGTAACTATAAAAGTGAATTCTAGTTTTCTAGTTCAATATTCAGGAATCAGGTGCAGATATTGAATGATAAACTCTAAATTGTTTTCATTGTAGATTATTTAATCTTTATTAAAGTTTCAAAAAAATCTCGATTTAAGGTATCAAACGAACAATGCATCTTTGCAATCTTATCTAAAAAGTAAAATAATTGTAAAGTTTAAACACTGCCGAATAACAGGAGTGTCAAAATATGACATAAAATTGGACAAAACAACAACAATATAATAATTTACAATATAATAGGATGCAATGTTTAAACTTTACAGTCATTTTATTTTAGATCAGGTTGCAAAGATGTATTTTTTTATTTGATACAGTTTAATTTGTGTATCTATAAATGAATAGAAATGAGTAATGTCGTTTATGTTCTTTTTTCCTGTTTAGAATTCAACTGACCCTTTAATTTTCATTTATAAGGGATTTATAAAGCATAAATAGTCCTCACTTTAGATCAGGTCACAAAACTGGATGAAGTCGAGTTAATAAAGCATTTATTAACATACAAATTAACTATTAATATATGCCTGAATAATATGATAAATAAATGTTGATTTTAATAGTTTATTAATCGTTTACTAACTCATTCTAAATGATCTTAAAAACCACTAACTACTCTTAAATACAAATGGTTTGTAAATAATGCGATACTTATTTTAGTCATAAAAAATTAATCAGTAACAAATTATGAAAGTGCAATTATTAAGCAATTATTAATTATTAATTATAAATGTACTTATAAGTCAAGAATAGAGCATTTGTAGCTGCAGGAATAGTGGCTAATTCGTACGAGTTCAGTCGTACGAAAATGTACGATTTAAAAAAGGAGGCGTGGCACCCAACCCCACCCCTAAACACAACCGTCATTGGTTGATGAGCAAATCGTACTGAATTGTACGAATTAGATCGTACGAATTCATACGAATTAGCCACTAAATAAAAAGTTACAAATTGCCGTGAGATAGTGTTGGTATTTCTTGAAACTGGTTATCGTTCAGTGCCTCCCACACATAGGCTTTACTTGGGCGGGCCGCCCAGGTATATTAACGGCCGCCCAAGTACATTTAATGACGCACTTTATTCTTTTCATATTATCATCATCCTTTTACACTTTTTTTGTATCCACCCAATATAACCAAACATCCGCAAGCGATTATGTGGTGGAAAATCTTCTCTCCTTTACCCGTTTCATACTGCTCGTTCTGTGTGCGCGAGACCTGTCAACACTCCTGCTTAGAGTCGCATGCTCTGCAGACCCACAGAGACTCGCACCTTTTTGCGTCCCGCTGGTGTTTCTAAATCTACTCAATTGTCTGGGATTTGTTTTTGCAATTATTAAGCACATTATAAATGTACTTATAAGTCAAGAATAGAGCATTTGTAGCTGCAGGTATAAACTGCTTACTAACGTTTATTAATGTAGAGTTAACGCTTAACAGATAATGAATTCACTATTTACTAATGCTTAATAGGTGATTCATAGCGTGTGGTTATTATAAATGTTACCAAAATCTTGTGGTCGGATGTTTTAAAATTTAAAATGTTGAAATGTTCACACGGTCACAGGCCTACTCAAAGATCAAAATGTACTCACTATTTACTCACACTTCACTTGTTTCAATACTGTAGGAGTACTTAAATTATATTCTTTTTTGTGTTCATTTGATTAATTCTTTTTCATTAAAAGGAAAAGAAAACTCATAAATGTTTGAAACAAGTGAAGGGTGTAATGAAAATAAGTAATTTTGGGTGAACTATCATACAAATACATGCAGATGATAAGCTTTTACTCCATTATGATTAAGCTCCATATTAAACTAAAATCCCATATCTTGCCATGTGACTATTGCGGATGCACACATTGCGATATCGACGCTGAAACGATATATTGTGCAGCCCTAACTTCTTTAGAGGTCTTTATAGAGTTGTGCTTGTTTCTGTATTCGAATTTGGGAAAATCCCAATATCTTCACTGTCATGTCGGTGTGGTTTGTCAAATAATAATTTCTGCGTCCTATTAGTCAACGGCGTGGTGTTCGTTCTGTCCTGACTCTAGTAAAAACGAGTTCTCCTTGGTTTGTTTTCCGCTTCATTTCCCTGGAGTGTGCCTGTGGAGCAGTGAGGTCACTCAGGGGCATTACGTCTGTTTATCTCATCAAACAGCACACGGTCTACCTCTACTTTAGCTTTGTGCTGGATCAGCAGTGTCGCGGGTTCTGGAGACTCGCGGGACTCCTCGCTGTTTTGTCTTGTGTGATTGGGGATTGTAATTGACGCCATGCGGTGGGGATGATGTTTTATATTTTTAAGGTTGTATATTGTTTTAAAGGATATTATATTACGTGGCTATTTGATGAAATCAGGTTAATGTGTCTTAATTGCCGTATTAAAAAAAAGAAGAAATACTGAATAACGTAAGATCACAGACCAAATATCTGTACACCCAAATTTGAAATAAAATTTTGATAAAGAGAAATAAAATAAAATAATAAATAGTTTGTATTTTCTTGTTTTTGCAATAACTTGTTTCAATTTAAATGTATTTTATTTCTGTTCCTAAAGATGCTAGTTGATCAAACTCCCTTTTTAATGGATATTAGTGTTTAATGAAACTGTTTTGTTTAAATGCACCAAAATATATTGGATATATATGCTGAGCACTGGACATTTCATAGGGGTTAAGAATTATTATTGGTTTTATTATTCAAATATTTTCCTTCAGCTTAGTCCCTTTGTTTATCAGTGGTTGCCACAGTGGAATGATCTGCCAACTTATCCAGCTTATGTTTTACACAGCAGATGCCCTTCCAGCTGCAACCCGGTACTGGGAAACATCCATACACACTCACTTAAACACTACGACCAATTTTCCTTTGTTTTTGGCATTTGAGATATATACCTGAGATGTTTGGGTTATAATTGTGCAGTTTTTCAGGTGTGATACAAGTACGCATTATTTAAGAATTTGGAGATATTTGAACTAGATAGCAGACAAAAACAAGTAAATAAGAACCGCGTTTATTTGCAGTGTATGTAATTGATTGAGCTTGAAGAGCTGAATTTTTAGCAGCCGTCGTTCTGATCCTGGCGCCACGGTGGCGTAGTGAGTAGCACGTTTGCCTCACAGCAAGAAGGTCACTGGTTCGAGCCTCGGCTGGGTCAGTTGGCATTTCTGTGTGGAGTTTGCATGTTCTCCCCGTGGTTGCGTGGGTTTCCTCCGGGTGCTCCAGTTACCTCCACAGTCCAAAGACATGTGGTACAGGTGAATTGGGTAAGCTAAATTGTCCGTAGTGTATGTGTGTGAATGAGAATGTATGGGTGTTTCCCAGAGATGGGTTGCGGCTGGAAGGGCATCCGCTGCGTAAAACAAATGCTGATTAATAAAGGGACTAAGCCGACAAGAAAATGAATGAATGAATGTTCTGATCCTTCGCATACAGTATTCTAATATAGTGCTCGCTATTTTCCAGTATAGCTGTGTGAAGTGCGCACGCTAAATTAAAATGAGATCAATCTAGATAATGCTTGATCTCTGCTCATTAGCTCCGTGTTCAGGGCTTTAGCGGCGTGACACTGTCCGTGGTGCTGAAACCTAAACCAGACGCAGCCAGCTACAGTGCTAATGAATACGCAAGGCCCAATCCCTTTATGCATTACATAATCAAAGCAGAGTTCTTCTGAAAAAATGGGCTTTGACTGCAGTCGCACATTGCACCATCGCTGGGTATACGCTGTGGTTTAACCATCATCCGTTTCAGTAGGATTATTAGCGTGTCGAGGTTTTACCAAACATCAAAGGTGGATCTCAAAACAGAGATCTTAAATGATGACTTCAAGTTTGGTTGAAGAACAACCATAATGAACAGTTATTTATAAGCACTGCTTACTCCGTGGTCTGTGGAAATTCTTGATTCTGATTGGCTGGAGGGTGTGCGTTGTTTTCGTTGAAACGATGAGTTTTGATCACAGTTGATCTCCCAAACATTTGTTGTCACTACAGTGGAATGAACCGCCAGCTTATCCAGCATATGTTGTAGTAACCATTACTATATGCCTGAATAATAAGATATATAAACGTTGATTTCAGTAGTTTATTAATCATTAACTTACTCAATTCACGAGTCTTTCATGCAGAGAAATCTCCTCGGGATAATTGTGCATTCAGATGTTAATGTCCAAACACATGTTTATATACGTTCAGTATTGTTGTTGCAGATGAAATATAACACAGACAACGTGATTTATGTATTTTTCAGCTGGCCAGATATGAATGAACAGTCATACAAACATCTTTACCAAAGCCTCTCTACAGTACTTGAGGATTGGTCTCGCGTGTCCACCATGTTTGTAGCTTATTTACTCTTTTCACCTGTGTTTGTAGTTCAATTTCTGTTTAACGGAAAGATTTGTTTTCAAATTCGGGTAAATTTCAGCTGTGTCGGGTTAGACAGCCTCTCCTACTAGCCACTTTGGCTGGTTGAAAATGTGTATTTTTTTATTGTAGTTTCCTTTAAACAGAGTTCGGCTATAAGGATGGCCCAATATGCACTCAAATGTGACGTTAAAATAAAGCAGCAGCACGACTGACAAAGCTAGTGTTCGTGCGAGCAAAAGAAAGCAGGTGAATACCGAATGAGGATAACTTGCGCGCACTGATGATGTTTTCTGTTTCATGGCGCAAAGCAACCATGCCTAGAAACGCAACTGCCGCGATCAGTTCTCTTTGAAATAGACTAGACAAAAAGCGATGCTCGTGCACCCACAGTCCTGCTATTTTCAAGAGAAGAGCTTCAGATGTCTTTTTGCAAACAGCAGCAGTTGCCACTTCCGGGTTAACCATTCTTTGAGCAGATTATTAATTGGCCTAATGTTAACCATATGCACATGATCATATGTTCATTGTCACACACGGTATGTTTTTCACCTTTCTTTTACTTACTGTTATTTTTTTTTCTTAGAATAGTTTGATTATCATTTTTTTAAACAATAGCATTAAGGGTTCAACGCTAAGGATTTTTTCTACTGGCCCGATCTGGCCAGTGGTTGAGATTTTTACTTGCCCTGCCAAAATTTTCACTGGCCCCACCAAAAGAAAAGTTAATAGCCACTTTTTAGCCACATATTTTAAACAATATGTCAAAAATAGCGTCTGTGAATCTAGAATTTAAATACTTAAAAAATATTAATACATGTATAATCAGCAAAATTAAAAGTTTTATGCAAACAAAAAGAGCAGTATGGAAAATGTGCTGGTGTTTTATTGCAGTTTAATGAACTGTGCATTCATTCATTCATTTTCTTGTTGGTTTAGTCTCTTTTTTAATCATTGGTCACCACAGCGGAAGTAACCACCAACTTATCCAGTGTTATAAACAACGAATACCCTTCCAACTGCAACCCATCACTGGGAAACATCCATACACACACATACACTATGGCCAATTTAGCTCACCCAATTCACCTGTACCACATGTCTTTGGACTTGTGGGGGAAACCGGAGCACCCGGAGGAAACCCACACCAACATGGGAGAACATGCAAACTCCACACAGAAACACCAACTGACCCAGCCGAGGTTCGAACCAGCGACTTTCTTGCTGTGAGGCGATTGTGCTACTCACTGTGCCACCATGACGCCCTCAAACTGTGCAAAACACACAATTTATTTCAATGTGTTGAACCCACGTACTGTAAATGTCTGCTTCCAAGACGTTAGAAACAGATATTTTCTTTAATCCTCATAATTTGATGTTCCAGCTATGTTGCCGTCTCTTTTCTGTACTGGTTGTTACCAGGTTACAGAAAAAAGCATGCTCACAACATCCCATCAGATAAGAGGAACCAAATAGCAATATGGCATTTCCGACATCACAGAGAGGGCAGCATTTAAAGGCTTAAAAGCACAAACTGTTTCTAAATTAAAAGACTGTATTTGTACGCAATTGACAAATAGTCACATTAATTTAAAATCAAACTTTAGTGACAAGGCAGCGCTGGCACGATCAGGCCAGTAACAATTCTGTCTACTGTCCCGAGCGTCTCTCGCGCTGGCCACGGGCCATCGGGCAGTCCTGATTGTTGAGCCCTGCCATTGCTTTAATAGGAGATTAACTCTCCATTTATGTGTAGTTAACTGGTAATCTGAGTGACCCAGCCATATTTTTAGATACATGCCAATAATTATTTAAGTGTCAATTGTTTTGTTATGTTTTGTTTTTAAGGAAAAAAAAGTTGAATAAAAAGTGCATGTATACAGCTATATTTAGCTTTTTTGACACATTATCTAAAAATTGTGGCTAAGAAATAATTATTTATGTATTTTTGGTGTGGTCAGAGATAAATTTGGTAAATCCTTAATTTTGAGCTTTGAAAAGGCATGTGAAATAAAAACTAATAGCAATGCCACACTATAAAACCACTACCCATTTGCTCATGCTCATTGAATAACAGGAGGCATGTGGACAGAACACCAAATCTAAATCAAGTAATTTTGAGATGCCAAAGTCAAATTTATGCACATAAAATATATTTTCCCAACAACAAAATTGTGGCTAATCAAAATGGCAAGCTAGTAATGTTGGAAATCTACTAACCACAGTGGTTGGTGATCAAAAAAGTGAACGGCAAGCCGTATGTACACATATATTTATAGTAATACAACTTATTTTTAATAACGGGTTTCTTTTATCTTTGACATGATGACAGTACAAAATATTTGACTAGATATTTTTCAAGACACTAGTATTCTGCTCAAAGTGACATTTAAAGGCTTAACTAGGTTAATTAGGCAAGTTCAGGTAATTGGGTAAGTCATTGTATAATGATTGTTTGTTCTGTAGACTATCAAAAAACAAAATTGCTAATAATTTGACCTTAAAATGGTTTATAAAAAGTTAAGAACTGCTTTTATTCTAGCAGAAATAAAACAAATAAGACTTTATTTAGAAGAAAAAATATTATAGGAAATACTGTGAAAAATTCCTTCCTCTGTTAAACATCATTTGGGAAATATTTGATGAAGAAACCAAAAAAATCACTGGAGGACTAGTAATTTTGTCTTCAACTGGCTGTAAATAACCTCTGATTTGTTTTTTGTTTTTTTAATCCACAGGTTAATGGCACAGAGGCTGACTTCGAGTATGAGGAGATCACACTGGAAAGGGTGAGCAGCTTTTCTTATTCTCTGCTGTCTCCACAGTGCTGTAACTCCTCTTGTGTGCTAAGAATGAGTCCTTAAGAGAGGATAATCTGCAAGCATGATCAGGGCCAAATAAGTCACTGTCTTGTTTAATGGAGTAATGTGACTTGGGTGTTTAAATTTAATGGTGTAGTGGGACTAGACATGTGCCAGAGGTATTCAGTAATAATATATGTTGTTATAAAGAGCTCTTTAAAATACTGTGAGTTATTCTGACTCTGAATATTTAGGTTTTAGACAGCATCTTTTCTATATAATAGAGGGTATGTGCAAAATCACACTTACACAATTTTGCTAACAACATGCTAAAACATGTTAACAACATGCTAATTCATACTAGAAACATGCTAACAACATGCTAATTCATACTAGATTCATGTTAACATGCTAATTCCTCCTAGAAACATGTTAGCTACATGTTAATTCATATTCAAATCATGTTAACAACATGATAGTTCTTTCTAGAAGCATATTAACATGCTAAATCATGCTATTAACATGCTAATTCATACTAGAAACATTCCAGCAACATGTTAATTCATATTTGAATTATGTTAACATGCTAATTGATTCTAGAAACATGTTACCTACATGTTAATTCAAATTCAAATCATGTTAACAGCATGCTAACATGCTAACAACGTGCTAAACATGCTAACAACATGCTAATTCATACTAAATTCATGTTAACATGCTAATTCTTACTAGAAGCATATCATCATGCTAATTCATACTGGAAACATTCCAGCAACATGTTAATTCATATTCGAATCATGTTAAAATGCTAATTCCTCCTAGAAACATGTTAGCTACATGTTAATTCATATTCAAATCATGTTAACAACATGATAGTTCTTTCTAGAAGCACATTAACATGCTAAATCATGCTGGTAACATGCTAATTCATACTAGAAACATGTTAGCTACATGTTAGTTCAAATTCAAATCATGTTAACAACATGCTAATTCTTACTAGAAGCATGTTAACATGCTAAATCATGCTGGTAACATGCTAATTGATACTAGAAACATTCCAGCAACATGTTAATTCATATTCGAATCATGTTAACATGTTAATTCATACTAGAAACATGTTAGCTACATGTTAATTTATGTTCAAATCATGTTAACAACATGTTAATGCTTACTAGAAGCATGGTAACATGCTAAATCATGCTAGTAACATGCTAATTCATACTAGAAACATTCCAGCAACATGGTAATTCACATTCGAATCATTTTAACATGTTAATTCATACTAGAAACATGTTAGCTACATGTTAATTCATATTCAAATCATGTAACAACATGATAGTTCTTGCTAGAAGCATGTTAACATGCTAAATCATGTTGGTAACATGCTAATTCATACTAGAAACATTCCAGCAACATGTTAATTCATATTCGAATCATGTTAACATGTTAATTCATACTAGAAACATGTTAGCTACATGTTAATTCATATTCAGATCATGTTAATAACATGCT
>CAIGQQ010035826.1:4588527-4608761 GCA_903798035.1 Danio albolineatus | reverse complement strand
TAGAAGGAAGCTTGTGTACCACTAGAAGGAAGCTTGTGTACCACTAGTGGTACACGTACCACAGTTTGAGAACCACTGGCATAGGATGCTCCGCCCTTTTTTGAACAGAGCACAATCTCATTCGAATTTAAAGTGAAAGTCACTAAAATGGCCAAATTAGGATCATGGGCAGTTTCAAGTAGTTATAAAACATTATTTGTGGGGTTTGCTGGGCTTAATATTTCACATACACACTCTGGGGAAATCAGAGACTTATTGTGCATCTTGTGAAAACAGGTATGATAGGTCCCCCTTAAATAATAAAAGGGTACCAAAGCCAAAATTAAGTCTTGTTGTTTGTCTGTATGTTGGTTTGCCGCAGGTCTCGGTTTCAGTATAGCAGGGGGTGTTGGGAATCAGCACATCCCAGGAGACAACAGCATCTACGTCACGAAGATTATTGAAGGTGGAGCTGCGCACAAAGATGGGAGGCTGCAGATAGGAGACAAACTTCTTGCTGTAAGGAAGTGCTCTGTCTTTTGTTGTTGATGACCGTGTGCTTGTTCAATCATCCAAATGTGTATGTATGTGGGTCACAGGTGAATAGCTCCTGCCTGGAGGAGGTTACCCATGAGCACGCCGTGACTGCCTTGAAAAATACCCCAGACGTGGTCTACTTGAAAGTGGCTAAACCCAACAGTGTCTTCATGAACGACAGTTTTGCTCCTCCTGACATCACCAACTGTGAGTTTGGCTTCTACAAGACCTGCTTAAGTCACAGTTTATAGTCTTATTAATAAATTATTGGAAAATAGTGGTTAAAGTGGAATGTCATGAAAGCAAATATTTAAAGGTGCTGTATTTAAGTTTTTGACTCTTCTAAAGCATAAAAATACCATAATGTTTGCAGATATTTAAGAAACATGCTAATGAACATTCTTGTTTATCTGAAAAACAATGTTGAAGTCAGATATTCTGCTTTGAAAATGTGTTTTCCGTGCCAGAAGCCTCTCTGTGTTTTGGTGATTTTAACCTGCCCAATGCCAGTTAAGCAAATATATTTCAGCACCCCGGGTTGCCTTAATGGAAAACGGTATTAAATGGTATTTAATGGTACTTAATGGTATTTCAGTCATTCATTCAGAAAAGCTCTTAAATGATACGCCCGTGACCGAAATACGACCTCCGGTGGACAGTAGCAGACTCCAAAATGAGATGCAGATTCAGAGTTCCACATGAGGTGGTTATTAATTAGCAAATAATATAAATATTACGAATGTAAACATTAAGTGAGCAGGTTACATTGTAACCTAACATGTCCTAACAGTATGCTAGGTGATAAGATTTGCAAGGAGCAATAAGCAATTTGGCTGTTTGCACCAGACGAAGCACGACAGAAATTTAAATACAGCTATTCAGAAGCACAGATTATGCACTCACTCGCGAAATTGTAAGATTTATAATCTAATTAATACAAATTAAACCTCTTTAACTTTATTAAATGTAGATGCTGAATCACTGATGTGTGTTGGCTTGCATTATTTCACAGTTCTAAAGTTCAACTTGAAACGGTTTATTTTCAAGATCTGCTGCTGCTTTCAGTATATGGCAATAAATGTTGTGTAAAATAGTATTCAAACTCACATTTTACACTGAATTAAGCACATGAGGTGTACCTGAGGTGAACATTGTTTCTTGTTGTTCACCTGTAAAGGAAGGAAGGTGTGGAAAGGAAGGGAAGGCCCAGACAGCAGCTGAAATCTCTTAGTAGTTCTTCAGCAACCCTCTGCCCTTCCTCATTGTAAATTAATATTCCCTGCTTCAGTCCAACATCTACATTAGCAGATGATGAAGATGAAACCAGGGTGGAAAATTAGAAAATACACGTTTGCAGCATCAATCTGCATAACAAGCTAAAATAAATCCCCAAAAATTGTAAATTGAACAATACACATGTAGGTTTTTTTTATGTCAAAAATGTCCCATTCCTTATGGCTGTTACTAAAAGGAGTAAAAAAAAAACTTGCTGAAGGATATCGTTCAGTTATTCTGTACTTGCATTTTCAATTTTAAGTTTTAAGCAATCCAAAACAGTGAATCTAAATCATTGTACAGGTTAGGGCTGTGCAATTAATCGCAATCGCAAAAAAATCGCGATTTCTAATCACATAATCACATTAATTTAGTTTGATTTTTTTGTTCACGTCCTTGTGCGCATGATTTTAGTATGTTAACCAATCAGAGCTGACGAAGCACACCGGGCAATTACAGCTAAGCTGAGTGGGAGAAAGATGTTAACCAATCAGAGCTCACACCGCGCATGATGAAGTTGAGTGGGAGAACCGAATAGGTGTTTTTGATTTACGTTAGTTTTTATTTATTGTTCTGACTGGAATTGAGGTTAATCTTTATTTTTTCATGTCTGTTTTAAGACAATTTATTAGAGTTTTGTTTATCAAGCAGTTAGTGCTACTGTGTACAGTATGTGTTTAACTAGAGTTGAGGTTAGTTAATCTTCATTTATTTTATGTTGTCTGTTTTAACGACAATTTTACTACAGTTTTATTTATTAAACTTAATACTATGTTTTTTCCTTGTGAAATGTTTTGTTATGCACTGTTTGTGCACTGAATACATTAAGAATGTGTGTATGTACACTTTTAAAAAAAAAAGTTGAGTTAACTTAAAATTTAAAGCAACCGGCTGCAAAGAAATTTTGAGTTTATAGAACTTCAGTGGTTGAGAAGTTGAGCCAAATAATTTTTTTAAGTTGACCGAAAAGGCTGGTTTAAGTCAATTATACTTTTTTTTTTAATAATAATTTTTTCGGGGTTTTCACCTTTAGTGGACAGGACACTATAGAGTATTGACAGGAAAGCATGGGGAGCAGAGAGAGGGGAAGGATCGGCATAGGACCACTAGGCGGGAATCGAACTCGGGTCGCCGTGAACACCGGAGTGCATGTGTCGACGCACTAACCACTACACCACTGGCGCCGACAAGTCAATTATACATTACGGAATTATTATTTAACAACTTTTTATTTTTTGAAGAGATGGAGAAATAAAAATTTAAAGTCTTCTCAACTTAATTGTTTACTTTCATTGAACAAACAGTTCCAAACATGCAGTTTAATCATTTCTATGAGTAAATTCAACTCTGAGCTCAAAAATATGTTCACCTAGCTTACAATTTTAAACTGAGTTAACAATTTGTAAGTTGGATTTTTTACAGTGTAGCGCGTTTGAAAAAGCAAAAACAGTTGCCGAAATCGCAATCGCAATATTCGTTCAAAAAAACGCAATATGATTATTTTGTCCATATTGCACAGCTCTAGTACAGGTAAAGGTTTACCTCAGGAATGAGCAGATTTGTTGGCCTCATCTAACTCCTAGCACTCCAGGTACACAATTAAGTCACTGCAGGCTCATAATCAACATCATAATTACGAGCAAGCACAATTTTCTAATCGGACTGATGCTGATGTTTGCAAATTAAGTCATTATTGACCAATTTATTGAGCGTTCTGATAACACCACGCATCCCACGTTTCTAGGAATAGCACGTTTGCTGTATATGAAGAACGAGGTAGTTGACTTTGGTATGCTGTACATTATTTCGACTAACGTTGTCCCGCAAAACTTCTCCCAGACTGCGCTCAATGGAAACGTCCCGCTGCATTGCTGCATTTGTAAAAGCTAAAGTGCGGGATGGGGGAAAAGGAGATAAAGTGTCATTCTCGTACACACTGTTGCATTGTGTGTGTGTGTCCAGCAGTGAGCGTATTGATCTGTGCTCTGTTCATAGCCCTGCCAGCAGGAGCACTAATAGGCCACAGAGGAGAGAACTAAACTACTATCGATTGCTCTTGTCTGAACGTGACGCCCCCGCAGCCAATAAAGCCTACGCTTTGCCTAAATGCAATGCTTTACAAATACCCCTCCTTCCCTCTATCTGCCCTTAAAGGGGACCTATTAGGCAAAAATCACTTTTATTAGGGTTTTAAACACAATTGTGTGCTAACAGGGTGTGAATATAAGCAGCTTCTAATTGTAAAGATTTATTAATTCATTTTTTCATGATCACACTTGATAAAAACAGTCTGCAGAAACACTTTGATTGGCATTCTCCCTTAGTACGTGTCATCAGAGGGGGAAAGCCACGCCTAATATTGACGATCCCTGCCTCATTAGCATATTATTTTTGAATCTGCCACTATGCTGACACAGAGGCATTTGTAGCTCCGCCCTCTTTTAAAATAAGCACAATCTCATTTGATTTTAAAGCTACAGTCACCAAAATGGCACAATTAGCATCAAAGCCTAAAAAGGGGAGCTTCAATGAGTTATAAAACATTATTTGTGGGGTGTTTTGAGCTGAAACTTGCACATATGCACTCTAGGGACATCAGAGACGTATTTTACATCTTGTAAACAGGGGCATAATTGGTCTCTTTTAAACATGACGCTAAAGACTCTTTTTTTTTAAACTGTGTTTTTATTTTATTTTTTTAGTCTGTCTCGCCCTAAGTTTATATCAAATTTCGAATAAAACAATGCACATTTTACTTCTCACGGGACCTTTAGAAAGAAAAAAGGCTCATCCATAGCATCATAGTGAAAAAAAAAAGACAAGGATGCTTTGCTTTCCCATCTCTGGGAAGACACACTCCAAACACACTCATTCACACTCATACACTACAGACAATTTAGCCTTACCCAATTCACCAGTACCACATGTCTTTGGACTTGTTGGGGAAACCGGAGCACCCGGAGGAAACCTACACGACCACACGAGAACATGCAAACTCCACAAAGCAATGCTCGAACCAGCGACCTTCTTGCTGTGAGGCCAACATGCTACTCACTACGCCACCGTGGCGCCCACAACTAAACTAAATATCAAAAAAGAAAAGCATGAAAAGAAACATTTTCAACGGACCAATCGTCTTGACTAAACTACCTGAACTCGGACTCCCCTCTCGCCCTGCAACGAGGGGAAGCCCCGGACTCGAGGATCCCACGAGCTCAGGGCTCTCTCCCGAGACAGCATGCCAAACGCGCTTTATAATCAATCATCGGCAAGGGCGCACTCTTGAATGGCTGTTTTATTTAAAAAGGGGAGGAGCTAGTCTGTCTCGTCCTGAGTTTATATCAAATTTCGAGTAAAACAATGCACATTTTACTCCTCATGGGACCTTTAGAAAGAAAAAAGGCTCATCCATAGTATCATAGTGAAAAAAAAAGACAAGGATGCTTTGCTTTGCTTTGCTTGACTTGAAAGATAAATCGCAAATTCAATCATGGCTTGCATCACACGGTCAAGTCTGTATTGCTAATCCAAGCAGCAATATCCTAATGCAGACAAGGAAGCTTGAGCAAACCTGACTTAATGAATGAGGAATAATTGTGTTAAGTGTGCGCGATCGTTCAGGAGCCTGACTCAGAATGGAAGCGACGCTGTTTATAGCTTATAAATGGTGTGCTGGCGCTTTTCTGTTCTTTTTAGCACACTGATCTGCTTGATTTCGGATAGTGTGTTAAAGAAAGGGAGCCTTTGTGTCAGTAGATTATATTTTTGTCCATATGGGTAGCCATAAAGCATGCATTTTACCATCTGTTGGCTTCTTTTTAATGTGTATATATATCATGTCATTCTGTTCTGCTCTGCTCCGCCTGAGGGTAAACCGAGGTTTTGCAGCTAAGCTTCTCATTGTGTTATAGGCCTGAGTGTAGAGCTATAGGATTGAAAACTACACTTCTGCTCTTGACAAATATGTCTCAAAGCCATCAGAGAGCTCAAGAAACACTGTAACAAATGCTGGCTTCCACACAATTCCTTCATGTTGTCCCGACTCAAATCGATTACGTTAACTTTATTGTATTTATAAATTTAAGTGAATTGAACATAAAACAATCAAGTTTTCCCCCCAAAAAAACCCTTAAGTACGGAAGTCCTAAGAGGCCATGCATTAAATTATTTTTTCTCTCGTTATGTCGTGATCACGACTTAATTTTCTCGTGATCTCGACATAACAAAAAGTTGTTTTCTCGTGATCTCGACATAACAAAAAGTTATGTCGTGATCATGACTTATTTTTTGTTTTTATTTATTTATGTATTTATTATAATAATTATTATTGCTATTATTATTATTATTATTGTTTTTATTATTATTATTATTATTATTATTATTATTATTATTATTATTATTATTATTATTATTATTATTATTATTAATGTCTGGCCAGGGAGAGAATAGCCTAGATGCAGACGCGCATTCGTGTAACATGTTAAAGGCGTTCAGAACAGCCATAATATTATGAGCACAATTGCCCGTGATTAATGAACATTCATGATTATATTCATGTATATGATTATATACCATTATTTACAATAATATTCCCTCAACTGTTACCATTTTAAAGCAACTCCGCACTATATGGAGCAAAATAAGTTGCTGCATGTATGAGTTAAATTATGAAGAATGATGAGGATCCTGCTTTTGCTTTAATCCTTTCGGCAAGTTATTTACAATTACTTTGAAATTGCGCCATACAGAGCTGCTTTAAAATGGTATCAGTTGAGGGAATATGGTTGCAAATAATGGCTGTTCTGAACGCCTTTAACATGTAACACGAATGCGCGTTTGCAGCTAGGCTGTTCTCTCCCTGGCCAGACATTGGCCAGATATTATTATTATTATTATTATTATTAATAAATACATAAATAAATAAAAACAAAAAAATAAGTCGAGATTATGCCAAGAAATTATGTCGAGATCACGAGAAAATTATGTCGTTATCACGAGAAAATAACTTTTTGTTATGTCGAGATCACGAGAAAATTAGTTGTTATGTCGAGATCGCGATCACGACATAACGAGAGAGAAAAAATAATTTAATGCATGGCCTCTTAGGACTTCCGTACTTAAGGCTCGTACACACCGGGACGCTTTTCGTTTGTGTTTATCGTCAGCATTTTTCGAGACATTTTTCCGCATTTAAGCCCAAGCGATTTTTCTCTGGCGTCGAGCAGGAGAGCATGCAAAATCACTCCTTGACGTTAGATGGTGCACAGGGTGGCGGCAAGCTTCTGACACCCGCTTGTTACACAGAAGAAAAAAAGAGGAAGTTTACACGCTTGTTGTTGGCGATTGACAAAGCATGGATGGTTCAAGTAGCACCTCTAGCGATGAAGAAATGATTATTATTCACCAGTGCAATAAGCAGCTCCACGTTCATATCGCCTCTTGGCATCTTCTTCAATGTGCGCTCGCATTGACAGTTTTGCGCTTGAGCATCTCCAAGGGGTGTTTACTGTAACTTCAGCAGCTCTATACACGTGAACAAAAGTGCCAATCTGATTGGTGGAGAAGGTTTTGACGCAGCGTGTCAAAACAAAAAAAACGAGCATGAGGCGTTTTTTTACTCCTGCCGTTTTGCGCGTTGATATGCACGATCACATTGGCACTCTTTATTTAGTCACGAGGCGTTAAGCGCTTACAGAAAACGTGAGCAAAAAACGTCTCGGTGTGCACGTGCCTTTAAGAATTGTGTTCATTCAGCTCATTTTCAAGAGTTCACACTTAGATATTCTTTGACAATTGTTAGCAGGTTTGGCATGCTGTCCGGGGAGAGAACCATGAGCTCGGAGATAGTTGAGCCCAGGGCTCCCGCCTGGTAGAATGAGCATGTAAAGGGGAGTACGAGATCAGGTAGTTCTCGAGGGCTCCCCGTGTTAAAAATAGAAGGGGGAGAAGGGGTGGATGGGATACTTAGTGTATAGATACTTAGATAGTGGGGTTAATTTAATCTGATTGGCTGACTAATGGTTGTAGATGAGAGACCAGCTGAGGTCAATCATATCACATGCTCCTCTCGAAATAAGTTTGTGAAACTTCACTTAAATAAGTAGCTTGAATATATATGAATATAAGCAGCAACAATATATATATTTTTTGAGTGAAAAGGACATAGTGTAGAATAAGACTTTGGTCGACAAATGGATTAATAAAATAGCTTATTGTTTGGAGGAACTTAAAGATGGAGCTATGGTTTTTTTTATTATATATTTATAATTAGACTTTTTCTCCAGGAAAAAAAAAATAATAGTAAAAAAAATTGTGAAAATGTCCTTACTCTTAAAATTATTTAGAAGGGCTAATAATTTTGGCTTCAAATGTATATAGTGTTTTATTCAGTCAATCGTTTAAAATGCTCTGCAAATCAGACATATTGTTGTTATTTAAAAACAAGTTCAATTTTGAAAGTATTGAAAAATGAAAATACATTATTTTCAGTAGGAGCCGATCACTCTGAACGTGTTTTTACCTTCCAAAAATGCAAGCCGCACCTCACTGTCTTTTTTGTTGACTAGAAAAAAGAAGCGTGGTGCTCTTTTTATTTCACTATGCAACGACTGAATCAGCTGCCTATTGTGCACGAGTGTTGTTGTTGCTCTTAATAGAATTTTCGGTCCCACTTTATATTAAGTGTCGCTTATACCTGTAAACTTACATGGTAATTAGATGTGTAAGTAGTATGTAACTACAGTGTATGTACACACTGGTACATAGTATTTACTTGTGTAATACTGGTGTAACTACACTCATGTAACAACCCACTGAATAGTATGTGTAAGTACAAATGTGTAACAGGACATTGGTAACAACACTAGGAAAGTACACATCTGTAACGAGTTATGTAAGTGCATTGTGTAACAACAATATACTTGCAGATGTTTTCCCACTTCCACACCTGTTTGCAGATCATGTGCTTGTGAACACTGTAGAACTAATGCTGCATTATTTCAAGAAACCTAGACCACACAGAACCTAAAAGGTACTCTTTTAAATTTGAGTTTATGAAGAAAAAAATACAGAAAGCGCCTCTTTTTTTTAAGTGTTTATGATAACACGGACAACATATACAATTGTTTTAATCACTTTCAACAGTGTTTTATGAAAATTTAAAGGGTTTCCTTTAAAATGATACCACATTTTTGCATTTACTCCTCTGCATGTGGATTTAGGAAGCTTTTAAAATTGGGTAGACAAAATCCAGGCGGAAATCCCAAAATAGCACCAGAGTGTAAGGGTGGTTAATATCTTGTACGGTGACCTTGAGTGTCAAGAAAGGCGCCTTTAAATAAAATGCATTATTATTATTATTTACCAGTCTTTTGAAATGAACTCCAATGTTTGCTTCAAATGAGAGACAAAGACGGGCGAGACGAGGATAGCTAAGGCTCGGTTTCGCTCTGACCCCCAGGTCTCGTCCCCCCACATAGAGAAGTGTGTAAACCGAGCCGTGGTGGAGGCCTGGGTGCTAAAAGCTAAACCCAGGGTATCATTTACCATCAGCGTTTGTCTGCATCTCTTCGGGATCCAAACACATTCTCGCTCGAAATACCTAAAATTGGACCATTCTAGAGGGTTAGGTACACATTTGGAGATCTGTGTGGTGAAAGGTAAAGCCGTTTCTAACGTTTCAACCTGTTTTCCATTTGTTTTTCGCAGCCTATTCCCAACACATGGAAAACCATATCAGTCCTCCGAGTTATCTCAGCCAGCCGCTGCCTCCGGTGCATTCTGGACGCTTCTCCCCGACCCCGAAGACAGCAGTGGGGGACGATGATGTCACCAGGTATTGTTTCCAGATTAGGGCTGCACCATACATTAGCATACCTGTCAATATTAGGATGTGAAAATATAAGATATGACAACTATAATAAGGGATCCCCCCAGATTACTAAGGCCCAATCCCTATTCTACCCCTTAGCCCTTCCCCTTACCCCTACCCCTCGTTTTGCATGTTCCCGTCAAGGTGTAGTGGTGTCCCAATTCTCTTTAGCTTGAAGGCGTAGGGCTAAGGGCAATGGGTATACACCCCTTCGAACGAAGATTTTTCAGGAGCACACTTAAAACGGAGGGGTAAGAATTTCCCAGAATGCACCTGCCACAGCGGCAGGATAGCTGAACCCGGAAGTAAGGAGATCCACAAATTAGTATTTTTTGTCATATTACGAATTTTGATGACAAACACGTTTTGATATATTCATAACCGCGTTTGTGTTTTACCGTCATGCTTTTTAAAAAAACGCAAAAAACGCTAAATTTCGTGATCTATAATCAGTAATCATAACTCCTGTACAGCCGCCCCAGAACATTCTGACACACGATGACACTGGAATACCCTGTCAGAAATGTCTAGTGTCTGGGAATGAGCTTTCTACAGTGTCTGCTATAATGTTAATGTTGTTTTCGTTACTTATCCACTTATCCACGTTACTTTGTTTTACACAACGGATGCCCTTCCAGCTGCAACCCATCACTGGGAAACATTCAGACACATACACTAAAGACAATTTAGCTCACCTAATTCACTTATACCACATGTGTTTGGACTGTGGGAGAAACCGGAGCACCCGGAGGAAACCCACACGACCACGGGGAGAACATGCAAACTCCACACAAAAATGCCAACTGACCCAGCTGAGGCTCTAACCAGCGACCTTATTGCTGTGAGGCGATCGTGCTACCCACTGCACCACCGTGACACCCCCATTTTAAATTTCGGGATGTAAAAAGAGACACATAGCAAAACCTGACCTAAAACTATACGTCACTGGCGATTTAGCCATTTGATAAGCTCCAAATTTAGCCCATCCACATCATGACGTTGGTTCATTTTTTTTCCCTCATAAAAACCGCCGCGCATCATCAAGCCTCTTAGCCGGCTGCCAGAAAATGAATAAACAAGATTGTACTAATCCAGCCGAACAAATGATTCTCTTAATCTGACCATTTAGGTGCACAGATTTCCAATTCAGTGCATCGCAAAGTGGCCTAAAAGAGTCACATGTTCTGCATTGATTTTCAGAATGACGTCCTGTTTAATAGTGATGAGCTGATGCGATAAAATGGCGTTTGACTTTAGCGTATCAGTGATGGAAGAGCCGTAGGGCTGCTTTGTGCTGTGTGTGCTGTAGATCTAGATCAGCAGTGCCTCCTGCAGGACAGTTATACGCTATACACTGATCCCAAACACTTGAAGAAATGTTTATTTGTGGCCTAACACTGATTTCAACAGTGAACTATTTCAACTTGGACTGCATTTTGTAAAGGAATGCATTGTGAAATGTACAGTATGGCTTCAAGGTATTCAGCATAGCTTGAAAGCAGAAGTATTGCTTGTGTATTAATACAGTAAAGCACTCATTAGCAACATTTCGCTGTTTTATGTGCGTGTCCTCTTGATACCTGTCAAAATAAAAGTCTTAGTTTAATGTAAACTAAATATATGAAATAAAAAAAGGTTTAGGGCGCCACGGTGGCGCGTGAGTAGCACGTTCGCCTCACAGCAAGAAGGTCGCTGGTTCGATCCCCGGTTGGGGCAGGTCCCGGTTGGGCCAGTTGGCATTTCTGTGTGGAGTTTGCATGTTCTCCCCGTGGTTGGGTGGGTTTCCTCCGGGTGCTCCGGTTTCCCCCACAGTCCAAAGACATACGGTACAGGTGAATTGGGTAAGCTAAATTGTCCATAGTGCATGTGTGCGAATGAGAATGTATGGATGTGTTTCCCAGAGATGGGTTGTGGCTGGAAGGGCATCCGCTGCGTAAAACAAATGCCGGATAAGTTGGCGGTTCATTCCGCTGTGGCGACCCCGGATTAATAAAGGGACTAAGCCGAAAAGAAAATGAATGAATGAAAAAAAGGTTTAATATTAGTTTTCAGGTAAATTTGAGAAAATATAAAGATTTAATAGGGTAAAAACATGTTATTATGGCTGTTAAAACCCTTATGAATCTATATAAAGATATTAATATTATCTTAAAGTGTTTTTAAATTAAAGGCTGGTTTATATTTCTGCATCGAGTGATCGGGGTGACCCATGGTGCCTGCCCTGCGCGTAGACATACAATTAGGGTGCTTTCACATCTGTGGTTTGGATTATTCGGTCCCAACCAAGGGCAACTAATGATATATTGTAGCATTTTTCTGCCATTTTGGCTCCTTTTCACACCACACTGATTGCTTTGGTCCGAACCAGTTGAAACTAGCCAAAATGCAGTCATGTGACAAAATCCACATCACTCATTGGCCAGATGTTATTGAACGTATTTCATAAACTGCTTTTCAATTGGTCAGAATTAACGTGGAACTCCTGCAAGTAAACAAACCGGCAGACACAAAATGTCGCTGCGCTGACTGATTGTATCCCTGGTATAGTATACTATATAGTTTGTATACATCACTTTAGACAAACTATATATATATATATATAATCTCAAAAAGCATTATTTATATATTTTTTTTTTCAGATATAGGCTTTTTTAAAATTAAAGTTTAAAATGGCTTGAAACGGTTTAATTTATTTGCATTTTCTACATTGTACTCCTATGTACAACGGTTAACAATTTCAATAATAATAATAATAATAAGTAATTATTAGTAGGCTATTGATAAAGCGAGTTATGCCCTTCGGCATTGACAACGCCCTGCAAGCATCTGGGGAGAATCGCGTTTTAACAAATAAGTATATATATAAGCTTATTTATAATGAGCTTAAATTATGTATATATATATTTTTTTTTTTTTCATTAGCGGCGTTATTCTATGTGTGGTATGACCCAGATGTGTAGCCAATGAACAATGCGTAAACATTAAAATGTGCTTTTAGAAACTTAAACTATTAATATATGTTGACTATGTTTAGAATACGGGATAGAATAGCATAAAGTTTAAAAAAAAAAACACAATATTTTGTCACGTAACCCGGATAAGCCGAAATAGGCCGGCTATAAGACTTTTTTTTTTTTCAGAGTGATATGCAGACCAGGATGTCGTTGCGTTGTGAATTATATTTTTCCACACTATAGGCTAGCCTGTGCCGTGCAACAGGTAATAATTTTGCTTTTGAACTAGATATCCAGTCAAAGCACAACGCATCATGGAAATATTATTAGCTTAATATTATAATTATTTGACATTCGTGGATATAACGCGCTCTTTTAAACAAGCAGATTTTTTCTTTATGCAGGCTGTTCGCTCTGCATGCGTGTGAAAGAGAAATGAGGAGAGAATGAACGTGCGGTTAACTTTGTATGCGGATATGCCCATTTATTTAACTTCATAACCGCCACTAATAGCAAAAGGGAACCTATTTTGAGTGCACGAGAGTATTTTACATGTAGTGGCAGTTGGTCAAATATTTGTAACCTAGCCTATAATAAATAATAATTATTGATAAAGCAAGTTATACTGCGATCAGTGGACGCGCTCCATCGGCTCGATAACCTTAATTTTATTTTGTGCTGTGCCGCGGTTTTCATATCTTGTGCGCATGATAGTCAAACAAACCATGATGGTCAAACAAATCAAAACGTTCTTTTCACCCCAACGCAATTTAATAGGGCAATATAAAGGCTACAGAACTTAATTCTTATATTTGCTTAATTTTTGCAGCCTATGGCTATACTTCTCACCATGGATTGTATCTTTTCTATAGTGTAAAATCATATTGGTACGAAAACTAAAACAAACCAACAAAATTAAAACTGATTTGAACACATCCTTTCACATAAGGTACAGTGCACTTGTATTGTTGTCCTCTTGTGGAAAGGCAAAGCTGAAAATCTATGGTTAAAGTGCCACCCAGCGGCCAAAAGCTGTTGGCGCACGTAATACCGTGTGTATGGATGTTTCCCAGTGATGGGTTGCAGATGGTAGGGCATCTGCTGCGTAAAACATATGCTGGATAAGTTGGCGGTTCATTCCAATGTGGCGACCCCTGATTAATAAAGGGACTAAAATGAATGAATGATGTTTTTTTTTCTTCTGCTCATGCAGGGAACCCAGGAAGGTGGTGCTGCATCGAGGCACTACAGGTCTGGGCTTCAACATAGTGGGTGGAGAGGATGGCGAGGGCATATTTATTTCCTTCATTCTGGCTGGAGGCCCTGCAGACCTGTGCGGAGAGCTGAGGAAAGGAGACCGCCTGGTGTCTGTGAGTATTTCACTGACATCGTACCCTTCCATACTGACAACCAGGGCTTGACTTTAACACTTGCCAACCTGCCAAATGCGGGTTGGTGCCAAATACGTGTGTCCTAAAAGTTTTTAAAAAACCCTGGTCTACAGAACAAACCATCGTTAGACAACTTCTGGCCTAGTTAACCTAGTTAAGCCTTTAAATGTCACTTATAACTAAGAAATTTGTATTAGAATTGAGTTATTAAAACTATTATGTTTAGAAATGTGTTGAAAAAAAAATCTTCTTTCCGTTAAACAGAAATTGGGGAGCAAAATATACAGGGGGGCTAATAATTCAGGAGAGCTAATAATTCTAACTTGAACTGTATATCTTTTATAGGTGAATGGAATTGACCTCCGCGGTGCGACTCATGAACAGGCTGCGGCAGCCCTGAAAAATGCTGGACAAACAGTCACCATTGTGGCCCAGTACAGACCTGAAGGTGAGACTCTCAGTGTCAATTAAGTTTCTGATGTGGCAATAAATAATCAAATGAAATCTCCCAGGACTATGTGTACACAACAGCATTGAAGCCTAAAACTAAAAAAGTCTGTCCTCTACATTTTGAAAAAAAAGTTTAATGTCTAGTTCCACGTTACACACACCTGTGAACATGGCCAAAAATACTGTATTACGTACACCAGACCAGTATTTAGCATTTAATTGGTTAATATGTGAACCTATTGATTTATTAATTAATTTATTTATTTTCCTTCGGCTTAGTGCCTTATTTATCAGGGGTCGCCACAGCAGAATGAACCGTCAACTATTCATTTCAGCCGCAACCAAGTACTGGAAAACATCCATACACACTCATTCATACACATACACTACAGCCAATTTAACTTATTCAATTCACATATACCGCATGTCTTTGGACTGTGAGGGAAATCGGAGCACCCAGAGGAAACCTACACCAACACAGAGAGAAACTCCACACAGAAATGCCGACTGACCCAGCTGGGACTCAAATCAGCGAACTTCTTGCTGTGAGGCGACAGTGCTAACCACTAAGCCACCATGCCACCCCTATTGATTTAAGCACTTTTAAATTGTTAACTTTGAATAAAACTAAAGTCTCTAGTAAGAATTGAGTGATAACAATACTTTATTTTTGCTTTGCTGTGTGTTTCACAAGCTTTTCTTTATTATTGTTATGAACTATTTGTTATGTTTTATTTGTCATTTTGTCAAAGGATTGAATTGCAGATCATCCAGTCATGTAGATCTATCATTTGTTTACAGTCATTAATCATAATTATTCTAATATTTTGTGTAGAAAAAAAGAAACCTGCCCTTAACATTCGTTTTCCATGTGGACCGAGATTATTTTAAAAATGAATGAGAGGAAAACTACATCTACTCTACCTGACAAAAATCCCAGTTGTAAGAGCAACTTACAACTTCTAGTTGATCATTTGGAAACGTAGCAGAAGATAGATTTTTCCGTTGGATCATTTGTTGAACTGCACCTCAATCAAGGTGCTCCAGGATTGGCCAGCTCAGTCACTAGATGTAAGGGTAAGGGGTAAGGTAAGGGGTAAGATAAAGGAGGAGGCATTGAAGATGAATCGAAAGAATCTTGATGAACTCTGGGAGTCCTGCAGGAACGCTTTCTTTGCCATTCCAGATGACTTTATTAAAAAGTTATTTGAGTCATTGCAGAGATGTATGGATGCAGTCCTCCAAGCTCATGGGAGTCATGCACAATATTCATTCTTTCTCCACTGCAGCATGACTTTATATTCTATACTGTACATTATTTCTGTTAAGTGACAAGACTTTTGTGATTCTCAGAGATTTTTTTCCATATTGACATGATAGCTTCACACAGTTGCTGCAGATTTGTTGGAAGCACATCCAAGATGCAAATCTCCCGTTCCACCACATCCCAAAGGTGCTCTATTGGATTGAGATCTGGTGACTGTGGAGGCCATTTGAGTACAGTGAACTCATTGTCATGTTCAAAGTACTAGTCTGAGATGATTCGTGCTTTATGAAATGGTGTGTTATCCTACTGGAAGTAGCCATCAGATGATGGGTACACTGTGGTCATAAAGGAATGGAAATGGTCAGCTACAATGCTCAGGTAGACTGTGGCGTTGACTTTGTGGCGGGTGCCAAGAAAATATCCTCCACACCATTACACCACCACCACTTTCATGTTCGCAGATTTTTATGTTCGCAGAATGTCGCAGACTCATCAGGCCAGGCAACGTTTTTCCAATCTTCTGTTGTCCAATTTTGGTGAGCCTGTGTAAATTGTAGCCTCAGTTTCCTGTTCTTAGCTGACAGGAGCGGCACCCGGTGTGGTATTCTGCTGCTGTAGCCCATCCGCCTCAAGTTTGTACGTGTTTTATGCTCAGACCAGCCCGTCTGGCATCAACAACCGTGCCACGTTCAGTCACTTAAATCACCTTTTTTTCCCCATTCTGATGCTCGGTTTGAACTAAAGCAGATCATCTTGACCATGTCTACATGCCTAAATGCATTGAGTTGCTGCCATATGATTGGCTGATTAGAAATTTGCAACAGTAGATATCCTATGTCAAAATACACATTTTGGTCATAAAATGTCATCTATACAACACTGTTTGCATATTGGTAAAATATTAATCGTGTTTTTCCCCGTATATAAGCACTTTACTGTTTTTTTTTTCACACAAGTTAAGGCATTATGAGTAAATTTACCAGCTATTTTTGTTCCTCCCTTTTAAACTGCTGTGTGTAAAAACATCTGCCTAATGCATAAATATAAACATAAAAGCAGGAGGATTCTGAGAAATGGGCAGTATTTACATTTGTTGCTTTGCTGTTTCAGAATACAGCCGATTTGAAGCCAAGATTCATGACCTCCGAGAGCAGATGATGAACAGCAGCATCAGTTCAGGCTCAGGATCCTTGAGGACCAGTCAGAAGAGATCACTTTATGTCAGGTACTGGGCAGATATACACGCAGGGTTCTCGAGCTTCTTGACAGTACTTGAATTTCAGACATATGGATTCAAACCCTGGAAATACTTAAAAACAAACATGCAGTAGGTCCTTGTAAGTGCTACAAAAATTGTTTATGGTTTTATTTCAACAATTGTCAAAATTAGAGCAAACAAAAACTGAGAAATTCTTAAATAAAAATCGTAAGTTTAAATCTTGTATAATAACACTGACAAATAAAGTACGTTTTGTCAATATTTCAGAAACCATATTTGAATATTACCAATATTGATTTCAACAAATTGTATTCAGTTTCAGCCAAAGAGTTTTTAGCCAAGAATTTTAATTTTGCTGCATCTGAAATATTATTTATTAAATGTTTCTTGCATGCGACACAGTTCATAGGGAAGAAAGGAAGCTGGAAATTTCCGTTGCTTTTATGATTAATACTGTTTATTTTCCTTCAATTATACAACAATATCAGTTTAAAATCTTTAGCATCCCCTCTCCCTACCCCACCCAAACAACATCAGTTACAATTATTGGGTGTTGCTATCATTAACCCAATATATGCAAATAAATAACATTAAAAAAGACACAAAAACACACACATTAAAAAAAGAAAAGTCTGTTTTTGTATATATTTTAATATATTTTGTATATATTTAATATTTTATATTTTAGTGTGTGAATAATATCTTACATTTACAGTTCTCACACATTGACATGGAATAGATGTGGTTTTATTACATGCACAGATGAAGGCCAAGCTTCTACAACAGCAAGTGTGTGTTTCTCTTGTGTTTGTTCTTTCAGGGCACTGTTTGATTATGATAAAACAAAGGATTCAGGGCTGCCCAGTCAGGGCTTGAACTTCAAATTTGGGGACATCCTGCATGTGGTCAACGCTTCAGATGACGAGTGGTGGCAGGCCAGGCAGGTCACCGCTCAAGGAGAGGTGGAGGAGATGGGAGTTATCCCCAGCAAGAGGAGGTGAGAGATTCATGCTTAAAAATTTTGCATAATTTTTTTATTATTGGTAGATACATTAATAGCTACTGATAATAAATCTTGAGCTTGCAAATATTGGTTAACAGGGTTCCCATTGGTCATGGATTTTCAGGAATATCATGGAATTTTAAAAGGTCCGTCACAGACATTGAAAGTCAGGGAATTCGGTCCAATCATGAAAAATTCAATCGGGAAATTGTGTTTGTCACTTTACAGCGAGGAAAATAAGTATTGAACATTTACCAATTTTCTTCAAAAACACATTTCTTAAGGTGCTGTTGACTGGAAATTTTCTTGAGTTCCTGTTGTTGATTACCAAAGAAATCCATATATGCAAAGAAAGCAAAACTAACTAGTTTAAAAATGAAGTTATGTGTAATAAAATTAAATCACAGAGGAAAAACATGTTGAACATGAAGAAAGGAAGGTGTGGAAAGGCAGTGAAGCCCAGACAGCAGCTGAGCTCTATCAGTAGTTCTTCATCAATCCTCTGCCCTTCCTCAGTGTTAATTAATATCAGCTGCTTCAGTCCAACATCTACATTAGCAGATGATGAAGATGAAACCAGGGTGGACATTTCAGCATAACAATGAGCCAAAACACAGCCTAGAAAACTCTCAAATGCTTTCAGAGAAAGAAAACCAAACTGTAGAATGGCCCAGCCAATCACCTGACTTGAATCCAATAGAAAATACATATTAAAAATCAGATTTGATAGACGAGAGTCACAGAACCATCAAGATTTTTACAATACTTGTAATGTGTTCAATACTTATTTTCCACACTGTAAATGTTATTTTTGTAACTTTTTTACGGAACTTATGTAAAATTTTATGGCTATTTTTCAGTTCAATATTATTCCTTTTAATTTAACAGTCGCCTGAATGATTTTAACAGTGTTAATCCAAATGCAGTTTTAGAGTTTTTAACAAAAATAAATAGTAAAACCTTAGTATAATCTACATTTCCAATATACATTTTCTTGCCACGAAAATGTTCATAGCAGTTGTGATGACAGTAAGCACAAACAAACAAACAGTCACCAGACTATACCTTTTAACCAAGCCAGTCATGTCAGTATAATATCAGTTTTAAGAGCTTTGGCTTCAGAATGACCACTTCCAAAACAAGGTGTAAAAATGTAGACGACAGAAAAGCTAAATATAATGTTTGTAAAACTACCGAGCTATCAAACACAGCCCCTCAAACAGCAAGTACTTTATTTATGTAACTTTTTTCTAAAAGCTGAGGTAAATTATGTTTAGATGTCATGGAAGTTTAAGTTAAACTAAGTGGGTTAAGTTAAAATAACATTTAAAAGATCAAGTAAAAAGGTTGTAAAACAATGGAAAAACAACAGAGTAAGTGACAAGTATGTTGCACTTAAAGCAGTAGTCTCAAACTCAATACCTGGAGGGCCGCAGCTTTGCGTAGTTTAGCTTAAACCACCTCCAACTCACACCTGCTTAATAGTCTCTAATAGTCTTGAACACCTTGATTAGTTGGATCAGCTGTGTTTGATTCGGGTTGGAGCAAAACTGCAGAGCTGCGGCCTTTCGGGAATTGAGTTTGAGACCTGTGACTTAAAGGGTCAGTTCACCCAAATTTTAAAAATCCTCACCATTTACTCATACTCAAGCGGTTCTAAACTTATGAAACTTCTGTTGAACACAAAACACAATATTCTAAAGATTGTTGTGGGAAAAAATGTCATTATCATTTATAGAAACAACAAAAAAATACAATAGAAGTCAATAGACTTTTTGATTTGATTGATTTTACACGGCCGCAATTTTAAACAGCGAATTCGAGGCTGCGGTGGGAAGAAACCCGGAAGTATCATCGGAGTCACACAGGAATGTCGTGTACCTGGCTGTATATCTTATCAGCAAAGAGAAAGTGACACAAATGTATACTTTCGCTGCCGTCTGAGTGACTCAAAGATCTGTTCTGAATGAATAGTGAAAATAAAAAGGGATATCAAATCTCATTTTCAGCTAAGTTAAGGGAAATGACACTAGTTGGCTAAAGATTTCTTTGCCAAACACACGTTTTAGATGCCATTTATCAAACTCATGTTAATGAACTGCTTTTCACTATATTAGACTCATCATGAGACAAAATTTCGGTACTGAAATAAAAAAACATCCATTTCCTGTCAACATTTAAGGCACTGTTGATGGCGTTCTTAAACACTGCTGATTGGCTGTTGTGTTCACGTGCTCAACAGAAATGACTGTGATTGGCCGTGAAGGTCATCAGTTCACCGCTGTTTAC
>CAIGQQ010035826.1:4575520-4586017 GCA_903798035.1 Danio albolineatus | reverse complement strand
TATTATTATTATTACTATTATTATTATTATTATTATTATTATTATTACTATTACTATTATTATTACTATTATTATTTTTACAATTATTATTATTATTATTATTATTATTATTACTGGTATTATTATTATTATTATTACTATTATTATTACTATTATTATTATTATTATTATTATTATTATTATTATTATTATTATATTACTATTATTATCATTTTTTTGTATTGTTATTATTATTACTGTTATTATTATTATTATTATTATTACTATTATTATTATTAATATTAATGATTTATCTCCCTGCTGGTGAGAAGAGAGACAAAAGAGCAAAGTCATTATCGATACTTAATAAAAGCAAGATTGTATCATTTTAAACATTTCAGCATTGATATACCGATATTTTGACAACACTACAAGAAACCTTGTAAGTGATTTGAAATAAGACAAATTAATGTCAGCACCTTATTAGTGTATACTTTTGTTAATTACTGTACCATTATTTCTGCCAAATTCTGAGCTCATCGCAGTGTGTTCTGTTATTATCTATTATTATTATTATTAGTAGTAGTATTAATGTTTTAAAAGCCATGCATTGCTGTTTAAAAATCTGAGCTCACACAATTTTAATTTTACAGTTGGAAATTGATATTTTCTATTTTAGTGCATTTTTAAATCAGCTTATTTTTTTAATTAATTAATAGGTTTTTATTCGTGTGATAACAAACCATAGATGCATATCTTTGATGAATTGAGAGTTCAAAATCTTAAAAAGCTGCATATTCTTCTTTCCTTAAGAGACAGCCTTTTAATTAGCCTTATAAATAAGACTTAAATGTGTAGATGTACAGTAGGCAACTCACTAGGGATTGGAACAAAGCTTGAACGTTACTTATTGCATGTTATCTACATAGGATGACATTAAAATGCATCTCGAATTGTTTTGCAAATCAGCATTGACTGTGAAAGTTTGATCTGATATTAACTCCCATTTAATACTGCTGCTCAGTCAGTGCTTCATTCAGTCGAATGAAATGTTCTGTATGATGTTTACTAATCAGTCTGCCATATGAATGGTCTGGTCTAATTTAACAGCATGAGTAGCTGCAAGTGTTGCTGGCCCAAAAAATGGCCTTCCAATTCCAAGGCAAAATTGTTAGCCCTCCTGTGAAATTAATTATTTTTCAATTTTTTCTAAAGTGATGTTTAACAGAGCAAGGACATTTACTCTTATATATATGTATTTCTTCTAGGGAAAGTCTAATTTATTTTAATTTGGCTGGAATAAAGCAGTTTTAAATAATTTGTAATGTCAATATTATAACATTACCACAAAAAACAGCCAGCAAAGGAACACAGATACTCTATCCTGCGTAAAATCGCCACTGTATTACACCAATAAAGCAACTTTCACCAGCATACACAAAGCTATCACAATACTCCACTGCTTTGGGATTAAAGAATCCCAGACGAGCCCCCGTTAAATGTTACGACTTATCGATGTTGATCTAGGGACCGAGGTATGCAACATTTATATTGTGACCATTTTGTGTAATGCGGGAGGAAAAGAAAGCCATGTATCATCCAAAATACTGCTGTAAGAGTCCATGTGTTAGCCCAACGACGAAGCTAACAGCATGGGTGAAGTTAAATGCATGTAAGCCTTTTAGCACATGTGAAGAGAAATATTTAACGTATTTTAATTCGTTTCCAACTCCGAATTTAATCTGACTCCAATTTATTATAATTTGAATGCTCATACCTAAAGAGAGTTTGATTTAGCCACTAGATTATATCATATTAAGTCAGTGATTGTCAGGAAATATGAGAGTTTAAACAAGAATTGTATTTATTTGTCGGGCAAAGATTTTCCATTCCAATTCACATAATTATACACAATATGTGCCAATTCAGATTGTACAACAGAGTTAAAGATTAATACCTGGCCATGTAGAAAGACATTGCAACATACAAGCTCTGAGACAGAGCCCAGAAACTTGTACCTTGCAAAGGGGTCTTCTGGTTACAGAATCCCCTGGCCTAAACAACGTCGTTACCTTAAATACCCAACAGGGCGTCACAGTGACCCTTGCCTAGTGTATTGATGTGTTAATCATCTCTGGAGGGGGAGCATCTGGCAGAGAGTTCATCAACGTCAAAACCAAATGTAACAAATACCAGGGAAATATTACAATGACCTTAAGACCACTTTACCAATCACAAAGAGACATTTAAAATGATACCAAACATGAATATAAACCAAGTTAAAACCTTGAACCTTTTAAGTCAAATGTAAATGGTCTACTCTGATGGAGCAAAGACATACAGTCAGGAAGATAAGCTCAGGATGATTTGAATAGAACAGTTGAACAGCTGGTCTTCTGATCTTCTCAGATTAGCCAGTTCATTCTCGTGATCTTTTCTCGTAGAATTCCATAACAATTTTCAGGGTTTATTATCATGGAGAGATATAGCCAATTCTTACACTGCCAAAAAAAGAATAATTTATTACAAATCGGAATTGGGCATCAAGACCTGACAGTGTAAACGGGGCCTTAGTGTGTTGCAAATTAATTAGCACTTTATATTATGCAAAATATTATGTACTGTCATCACTGCAAATACAAAAGACATTATTTATTAGAAAATAGTCATTCAAAATATTGTTTGAAAATCATCCAACAAAGCAATTTTTGGAAGACGATCTCTATTAAACATCACCTTTGAAATGTTTGAAAAATAATTCAAGTTTTAAAGGAGGACCAATCGCTTTGCCTTCAACTGTGTGTTACGTAACAAAGATAACAGTGCTGTAATACATCTGTAACTCATTTATGAAGCATAGAAGTCAGATTACCTAACCGCCCAACCAAACATGCATGATAGGAAAACGAAGGACAAATACGCTTGCCATTGATGTCTGACTGCTCGTCTTTCTCGCCACACTTCCTCCTCTCCTGAATCCTCCTCACACTTTCCTCCTTCCACCACCTGTGCCTTGCTCTCTTGCACAAACAAACCAGGCTTATAGCTGCCTAAGAATGAATGTGCGTCTACTGCCAAAGAGAAGAACTGTGTAGTTTGACTTAATAAAACCACATGCAGGCTCAGTGGCTGTCGCAATGAACACCAAAGCAAAGCAGTACTAGGCCTTGGCATGCCTCTGGCTCACTCACAACTCGCTCCTAACCCTCTGCATGCAAATCTGTCCGCTTGCTTCTCATGTGTTTGAGATTTCCTGCTGTCGTTCTTGAGTCTGTGACTCAAATCCGATTATTTGTCCATTTCAGTTCTTCATGCATTTCATATACAACTCTGGATTTGTGACATCCTCCATTAATTCGGTTAAAGGGATCGTTCACCCAAAAATGAAAATTCGGTCATCATTTACTTACCCCTCACTTGTTAGAGACCTGTTTTCTTTTTTCTGTTAAACACACACACACAAAAAAGATATTTTGAAGAATGTTGGAAACCCCTAGCCATTGTGTCTAGCTTGGCATTTTTTAATTCTCATTATATATATATATATATATATATATATATATTTAACTTATTCCGAATCAGTTGCCTTTGGCAGAAATGACTAGGAATAATAAACAGTCAAAGCACTTGCTCTACGAACAAGTGTGTTCGTGAATATACGTAAAAAGCAGAATAATACAATAAGAAAATATCAGATTGCAACATCAAGCTGCATTATGAGCTGTTTTTAATGTCTAAATATCAATGGAAGTGAATAAAACCCAAAGTCTTGAGCCAAAATATTCGATTGTCAGCTCATACATGAAGACTAATGCAACATTCTTCAAGCTATTGTCTTGTGTTTAGCAAAAGGTTAGTTTAGGGTTAAAGGTGACATTGGATGCCAGTTTTACAAGTGTTGATTATGATTCTTTACGGTCTTTAAGGTGCAGTATGTAAGTTTGACATCCAGTGGTTAAACTAGGTATTGCATGCTGGTTTTAAAACACACAAGCGCAGGTTGCCAGATTGATGACACCAACATATCAGTGATTTGGCATGTACGTTTAAAAATGTTAAAGAGGTTAAATACATATTCATTCGATTAGAAACCTTACCATTATGTTGGAATGAATATTATGTGCTTTTGAATGGCTGTATTTAAATTTCTGATGTGTTTCGTCAAGTGCAAACTGCCAAATTGCTTATGACAGCAAATCTTGTTACATAGCGCGTTGTTAGGACAAGGTGTTACAATGTAACCTGCTCACCTAACGTTTACGCTTGTAATATTTATATTATTTGCTGATTAATAACCACCTCATGTGGAACTCTGAATCATGCGTCTCATTTCGGAGTCTGCTACTGTCCACCAGAGGTTGCATTTCGTCACGGACACACTCTTTGAGAGCCTTCACAACTGAATGAATGTAATACGCTGTTTTCCACTAAGGCAACCCAGGCTGCTGAAATAAAATTTGCTAAACAAGCATTGGGCAGATTAAAAGAACCGAAAGAAATACAGACATTCCGGCACGTCACTCACATTTTCAAAGCAGAATATCTGACTTCAGCATTGTTTTTCAGATAAACTAGTATGTTCACTTAGCATGTTTCTTAAATATCTGCTAACATATTTTGCTATTTTTATGCTTAAGAGGAGTTAAAAACTTACATACAGCTCCTTTAATGAAGTCTGTATCTTACATTGGTTAAACTTATTAAAGGTAGTGTAAACAAACACCCTTTTTACCCTGTCAAAAACAGTTTTTAAATGGTAACAAGCTAGTAATGAGTTATAGTAGTAATACTATAATACTAGTAATACTAATAGTAATGAGTGTCTGCTGAATTTTGTGTCTATGACTGACGTGAAGAACTCTATGAAGCTGTTTCCACATCATGATGACAAAATGTGCGATGTGTGTAAACCGGAGAGAAATTCATACAAGTCAATTATGAAACATACACAGACAGTTTATTAAAAAACAAAACATGCATGTCCTTTTCGACTTGTCTAAACTGGTAGACAGGAGAAATCTAACTAAACTTAAAGGTTCTGTGAAATTAAAATACATTTTTTTAGATTTTATTATGTGTTAAGGATATCTGTAAGCTAGTGTGTGTTCAAAACAACGCCAAAATTCACATTTGGATGATATGCAACCTGATGCAAAACATCTAAAACAGTTTGTCACTTCTGCCTAAAAGGATTAATGGATTTTTTTTGCCGGTCACCTCAGACCTTCACATCAAATATTGACCAATCAAATGCTCTCTATATCTGACATGCCCCGCCCCCTTTTTATTTGATGCGCTTGGACCCAGCCACTCTCGCTGACAGAGCTTTGATAAAACAAGACACTATTGGCTGTTTTTTTAAAGGGGAGGAGCTACTCTGTCCCACCCTCTATTCATATTTCAGTTGAGATTACGTCAAACATCAAAACCAAATGCACATTTTAAAGCACTTCACAGGACCTTTAAACGATCTAAAAGTAAGTCTAAAATCAAACTAGTGAAAATTGAGTCTGATGTCACCTTTAAGTATGACCATTTTTATTTTTAGGTGAACAATCCCTTCAACACCATCTATAAGACGTTTGTCAAATGTACCTTGTACCTCCTACAAAGCCAAAGTCTTCAAAGGTTTAAGAGAGCTGAGAGCAGAGCAGCTTTAATTTTCACCGTATGAACATTAGACAGTCCTCTTCCCTGTCCCTTCTTTTCTTTTGCCCTCTCCAACCTTCTCTTCCTCCGCAGTCCCTCAATGACAAGCGTAAAAAGAACCTCTTTTCCCGCAAGTTCACCTTCTACAAGAACAAGGATGCGAGCGAGCAGGAAACAAGCGATGTGGAGCGTAAGTACAGAAAGAAGCACTCCAGTAAACAAACACTGGGCAGGAGTAGGGCAGTAGGTCATAAGGACTGAGGTGGGCTTTGCTCCATTGGACACAGCAGGCACCGGAGCCCACTTTTGGTGGAGAACGCTTGGTGCCTGCTGTGACTGGTGGCTGGATCTGGCCTTAGACTGTCTCAGTTAACCCATGTACTCTTGTGGTTGTTGTCTTTCTCGTTGCTCCCTCTTCCTGACCGCTCCACAGGACAACCCAGACGACATGCTATCCAAAGGCCAGAGTAAGTTCCCCATGTTCAGTAGACGGACACTCGGTCGCCTCTGGACCAGACCTCCACTCTGATTCCTTTTTTCACATCTCTCGTTCTTCACTCTCATGATTTATACTGATGCTTTTAAGAGAGCACACACAGGTTGTGTTTACAACTGCTGTTAATATGCTTTTTCATTGATGTATTTATGTGCTTTTAAGCAAAACAGGTTTATTAAGCTGATATATAAATATAATGATATAATATTTTAGTCACCAAACATCTTTAGAAAAAGAAAGATATGTTTAAATTCATGAAAAAAAACTACAAATTAATGACAAAATTGTGTGTATAAAAAAGAAAATCAAACATGGAGAAACTCAAAAATCCTTTTGTGTGAGAAATTGCTTTCTTCCGCCATTCATTCACATCTGCAGCTGACTGTCAGAATCGTTACTACCTCACAAACATCACTTTAGAGCTAGTATTTGAATGATTCTCTAGCATAATGTCTAAAGTGACGACAAAACAGGTAATTTTGCTCACATTTTATGATTATAAGGCTGAACGGCATGAAATGCCATCAGTATTTACTATAGTTAAAGTCCAATTAGAATAAATTAAAGTCCAAATGTTCTGTACAAAAGCAAATCCTAAACAATAGCAAATAAATTGACTAATCATTTACCAAACAAATAGATGCAATGGAAATTTTAAGAGGATAATAATAATAATTTAAAATATATTTAAATAAATAGATGGACATTAAGAAAAACAAACATCATAACACAAGTACTAATATTGGCGACTAAATAGTCACAAAGTTTCTGGAAAAGCACATAAAAATAGTATATTTTTCAGACAACAGTACAATCCTAGAAAGAGACATGTCATTTGACTAAACAAAAAGGAGCCTTAGGTACAGAAAACACAATAACAACAAACAAACAACACAAGACTACTCCCAATGTACTTCAGACAATTTATATACATAATTGACTCACAAAACTATATCTAAGGTCAATATTATTAGCCCCCTAAGACTTTCCCCCCTATTGTATACAGTACAAACCACTGTTGTCCAATGACTTGCTAGTTAGCCTAATTATTAATCTAGTTAAGCTTTGAAACTGCACTTTAAACTGAAAATGATAGCTTTTAAAAATTAAATACTAAACTATATAATGTACTGTCATCATGGCAAAGACTAAATAAATTGGTTATTAGAAGTTAGTGATCAGCACTTACTATAAATATTTGGCCTAATAGTTTGTCTTCAACTGAACCTCAGCGAGTGATTAAAAGCGGAGAATCCGTATTCGATGTTGTTAATTTGTGATCCTATCAATGAAAATGCATCTTAATGCCAGAGTAAACAGTGACTGTGATGACCCAGTGTCCAAGAGCTTATGTGTTTAAAGAACCACAAACTGTTCTTTCTGTTGTTGTTGATGGTGGAGGTTTAACGTTACTTTCTATTGTCTCTCTACCTGTTCTTCATGGATTCACCCTCATTTACTGTAGCACTCACTTTCCTCATAAGTTGTTCTTTTGGGATTTATTTGTCATACACTACACTGTAAAAAAAATGCAGGGTTCCACACAGTTCATTTATGTTGTCCCAACACAAATCGATTAAACTAAGTGGATTGAACGTAAAACAATTAAGTTGCCCCAAAAAAATCCCCAAAAATCTTTCTGTTGTTGTTGACGGTGGAGGTTTAATGTTACTTTCTATCGTCTCTCTTACTGTTCGCCATGGATTCACCCTCATTTAGCACTCACTTTTTCCCCCATAAGTTGTTCTTTTGTGATTTATTTGCCATACACTACACTGTAAAAAAAATGCAGGGTTCCACGCAATTCATTTATGTTGTCCCAACACAAATCTATTAAACTAAGTGGATTGAACATAAAACAATTAAGTTGTCCCCAGAAAATCCCCAAAATTGTGGTGTTTCCACTCATTGTAACTAAGTAGATACACTCTAGATTGTAAAGCTATTATATTATCACATTTTACCCCCACATGTTAATAATAATAATAATAATAATAATATTGTTTTCCATGTTGGAGTTAAAGAAAATTTTGTTGTGAACTACTTATTTAAAATGAGTTCAAACAACACAATTCCTGAGTTGTTTTGGGACATCTTAATTGTTTCAAGTTCAATCCACTTAAATTTGTACAAATTAATAAGTTCCCTTATGTTGTCCCAACTCAAATTGATTGTGTAGAACCCTGTCTTCAGGTTAGCTTGAAGTTTAGATCACAACTTGTATGTACAGTATACAGTAGGTATTTCACTCCATAAAACCACATTTATATGGCCAAAAACACCTTAGCTATTAAATTGGAGTTCTTTGATTGTAACCAAGTGAAATCTGGAACGGAAATGAATCTATTTCAAATCAGTTTATCAAGGTAAATGAGTTTTGTAGAGGTTTATAGTCCTTTAATGAGATGTGTTTGTGATCCTCAACTCTACTGACACTCTGGGACTGGTGTTGCTGTGTTATTTAAGTGAACTTAAGCATCATCATATGCTCATATTCTTGGTTTTCATCATCCATTCCCGCTGTGTATGATTTCAGAACATGTCACCTCTAATGCCAGTGATAGTGAGAGTAGTTACCGTAAGTTTTCTTCCTTCCATTGTGTGCCATTTAGCCGTCGACCTCGCCTGCTTTTCTGTTACATATTTAACACTCTCTTTTTCATCCACTCTGCTGTGCATTAACATGTATGGGAGATCCGTTTTGACGCAGGACATTGCAGGCAAAAACTGTTTTATGCATCTCAGTTTGGAGTTTTTAGGCGTTATTTTATTTTTATGATGATTATGAAGAGAACATCTAATATACACTTTTCTTTTGTTGTGCTCAATTTGAATTTTGTTGTGCTCTCTCAAAATGAGTTACAAATCTCCACTTCAGCTGCATTCACATACACTAAAAGGGACACTTCACCCGAAAGTAAACATTTAATCTCAAAGTGATGAACACTAATGCAAATATTTAAAGCTGAAAAAAAAAAGCTGAAACCTGGTAAACAGTGACTTCAATAGTATGAAAACATCTATGTTACAACTATGTTATGTCAAAAAATCTTCTTTTGAGTTTAGCAGGGGGAAAAACACTCTTTAATGTTTGAAACAAGTAAATAGAGAGTAAATGATGACAAAATGTAAAGATTTTTGATGAAGTATTACTTTAAAATCCGCATCATGTTGATATTTTTTTACAGAGAGACACATAATGATATTAGTTTCCACAGTGGTGCCGAGCTCTGTGAAATGCAATACAAATGCGCCAATTGCATTTGTTTGATTGGAGCATTTGTATTACATTCCACTTTTGTATCACTGGCAGTGTGAAAAGAAATTATGAAGAGATAAAAACAGATGTCAAAAGCCCTTTCGAAAAAAAATGAATTAATAAAACTTTAGCTGCTTTTTTTACTATTGGACTGAATGGTTCACTTTATTTAACTATTTCAGTCTGTGCTGGTCCAGGATAGCCAACATGAATACGGTTTCAATTTCCACAATGTTGCTGATAATGGAGCTCTGTGGAATGCAATACAAATGCGCCAATTCTAGCCTTGCATTCAAGGCAACAATTGACGCATTTTGTATTACATTGCACTTTTGTAGTACTGGCTGTGTGTGGTATTTTCGAAATTATGAAGAGATAAAAACAAATGTCTAAAGCCCCCTCTGAAAAAAAAACATTTAATTAATAAAACTCTAGTTGCGAAATTTTTATTTATTTATTTATTTTTATACTATAAGACCAAATGGTTCACTTTATTTAACTATTTCATTCCGTGCTGGTCCAGGCTAGCCAACACTGATACAGTTTCAATTTCCACAGTGGTGCTGATAATGGAGCTCTGTGGAATGCAATACAAATGCGCCAATTGTAGCCTTACCTTCAAGTCAACGATTAGCGCATTTGTATTACATTCCACTTTTGTATTACAATAGTGTAATATGGACGATGATCCGTCTTTTAGGCTCTCTTTTTTTCTAGTAGTTACTTTGTTGAATAACCACGAATATATAGAAATAGCATGCTTCTGCTTTGCCAACCTTGGAGAAACTAACTACAGAACGGTGACTTCACACACATGCGCTCTACCAGTCCATGATAGTTCAGCATTGTTGTCTAACTGTGCCTAGAATTCCGTAGAAGAGAATAGTTTGTAATTATACCTTGCTATTCCTGGCTCATGTGGAAATACAACTGAACTCTGTATCATACACCGTACGCAACTGACTGTTCATAGAAACGTTAAGCACTATACGGGAAAAGCAGCTTTTGATCTTTTGATGAAACAGAAATTTGGAACCTTAATTAATTTATAATTTTAATACTTAGATTTTTGTGATTTAAATTAGTTCCTCTGAGTAATTAATCTCTTATTAAA